>JAYMSP010003020.1:0-21511 GCA_036897095.1 Plantago elongata
CAAACTCTAATGGGTTAGCCCTTGGGAGCTAAGATTTTGTTGGTTCAACTACTTCAACTTTCTATAAGATTTTGCTTCAAGTAGAAATTTGTAATTTATGAAAGTTACAAATATTAAACATGGCATTTGTTGCTTCATGAGTAATAAGATTACTTTTGTGAAGTAGTCAATTCGTCGGCATATCCGTCGGGACAATTGCCCGACGAATAAATTTATTTGTCGGAAAAATGGTAGTCAATTCGTCGGCATATCCGTCGCGACTTCCCGACGAATAAATTATTCGTCGCCCTTGGTTCATTTGGCAAGACGAATTTTTTATTCTTCAGGATATTAGTCGGGACCGGTTTTTTGCCGACGAATAAATACCTTGGGGCGACGGATTTATTCGTCGGTCCGCGACGAAATTTTTGTAGTGTTAATGACTTTCATGTAACTTTTAGATCATTTTAATGTTATATAACTATAACTAAAAACTATAATAGATCGTCATAAAAAATATCATGTAGATTCTCACATCATTTAATTAAAAAGAAACAAAAGATGTTAAACTATAATTAAAACATACATTATCGACGCATTAAAACCATCATATTATCTCTGGAAAAAAATTCGAAAATAGTACCCTAAGTTGTGACATTATATTTCCGAAAAAGGTACATTTGATTGTTAATGTCCGATTTTGGTATCTTAAGTTGACATTGTGTCCAATTTAGGTACCTCCGTAACACGTGGCAGTTTAATTAAGCAACATGTGTCGATTAGAAATTTTAGAATTTTGATGGATAAAATTGCAAATAAAATAAATGTGATAATTTTAAATTTCATCACATAATTTTCAATTATGATAAATCAACCCTATTTTATAAATTTCACATAGAATAAGGTTAAAAGAAAGAAGAAAGAGGGGGGAAATTGATTTTAAATTTAAAAAAATGTATAAAACTTTTGAAAAATTATTATTGTGGGACACGTGTCACTCTCCTGTAATTTATGGGTATAAATTGTTTAATATAATTTAAAAATATTTTTAAAAATGTAAAAAAATTATTTCACATTTTATTACATATAAATGAAATAAAAAAATTCAAAAACGCAATTTTCTACTATATAACTTATAATAGGATTTTTGAATTTTGTAAGTGACTCATACTCTATGTAGCACCCAAGCTGTCGGATCTGGAAGCTCCGTCGTGAAGCTTCCATCAGACCGGATCTGGAAGCTCCACGATGGCGGAAGAATTCAACCATGGAATATTTTATTCTTTATTTTTTTATAAATTATTTTCAATAAAGATATATTTTTATATGAGTAATTTAATAATATTGTTAACACTTAGGATCTATTTGCAATAATAAAAACGATCGTATTTACGTTTAGGTCCACCGTATTTTTATATTCTTCATTGTGACACGTGTCACGTAATTAAGCCGCCACGTGTCATGAGGTACCAAAATTGGACACAATGTCAACTTAAGGTACCAAAATCGGACGGTAACAACTAAAGGTATTTTTTTCGGAAATGTCACGACTTAGGTTACCTTTTCGGATTTATCCATATTATCTCTTAAAAAATCAACAAAACATGTTAAAACTGTAACTGAAACTTTCAATCTAACAACTTAAAATCATAACATAAACTTTTAAAAGTATAATGAAAAATGTGTATTGATAATTTATTAAGAAACTCGTTCAGTCAGATCGCTAAATTCAAAAAACATTGAAAAAGTACAAAAAGAATTTTAATTTTCCTATCTATTAGAAAATTTTTACTTTTCTAAAGTCTTTAACATAAAATCTAACTTAATTTAAGAATCTAAATTAATTTGTTAAAAATAAAAATTTATCAGCTATCAAATAATTAATCAGCTAACAACTAACTTTTACATTATACCTGCATTTTAAGTTAGTTATGCTAAACATAGCAGTAATGATACAAATTAATATTTCTATGGGCTAACAATATACCAAGCAAATTACAAACCATGTGTCAATACCACATTCTATTGCCCGGATCCAAGATCCGCATTGGTAGCACAACAATTACTTCCACCAAACTATTTTTAGAAACTCAAACAATATTAACAGAATACCCAACTTTCGCGCCTTTTTATCCAATGTACCTTACATGTCCAGACAACCAATTAATTAACAATCTCAACAATGTCGTACTATCCCAAAGACCACCACGATTCCGGCGACAAGGTTGACGACTACGACGAGTACGATCCAACCCCATATGGAGGCGGATATGACATATTCCTTACCTACGGTCGCCCGCTCCAACAGTCTGCTGAGACCTGCTACGGCAATGCTTCCTCCTCGGGCGCCTCCAATGACTTCAACTATGACTGCCCTCAGTATTCGTCCCACACTGAGCCGTCCGCGTACAGGAATGAGGCTCTAGATAATGAATACAAGAGCTATGCCCGCCCGAAGCCACGTCCCACCCACTCAGGACCAGCCCGACCTAGTGGTGGGTCCGGGAGGAAACCTGAATCCGATCATGATGGATCCGGTTATGGGCATAAATCGGAACCTGCTGAATATGGATCCGAGTACGGGCATAGGCCGAGTCATGAAATAAGGCCTAGTTATGGAAGAACTGAGGAGGAGGATTATAGGAAGCCAAGTTACAAGAAGCATGATGATAACGAAAGCTATGGCCGCAAGAAGCATGTGGATGATGATGATGGTAAGGAGGGCTACGGGCGCAAGAAGCATGGTGATGATGATAATGAGGGCAATGGTCGTAAGAAATATGGTGGTGATGATGATAATGAAGGTCATGGCGGGAAGAAGTATGGTGGTGATGATGATAATGAGGGCTATGGCCGAAAGAAATATGGCGGTGATGATGATAATGAAGGCCATGATAATGAAGGCCATGGCCGGAAGAAGTATGGTGGTGATGATGATAATGAGGGCTATGGGCGCAAGAAGCATGGCAGTGATGATGATAATGAGGGCTATGGGCGCAAGAAATATGGCGGTGATGATAACGAGGGCCATGGCTGCAAGAAGTATGGCGGTGATGATGATGAGGGCTATGGCCGGAAGAAGTATGGTGGTGGAGATGACGATAGGAACTATGGCCGCAAGAAATACGTGAGCTTTTCTTTCTCCATCTCCTTTGGTTTTCTTACACTTCTGTTTTATGTATGTGATGTTTTTCTTTCAAGTAGTGAGATAGTAGTGCAATGTGTATGATCTTCCCTTGCATGCTTGATTGCAAATGAATTACAAGGAAATGGTGTAGCGTTTTTAAGTTCTCTACTTTTAGAAATCATCGGTTGCTTGTGAGCTCTGATTTGTTCCTCGTCCGCTGATAGCTCGAACAGGTGAACAGATTGATCATTTTGTGACTTGTGTGCCAAACTGAACTACTTAATGAAGTCCCATCAAGTAGGTGATCTAGTTTTCAAGCTGAGTAGGATTTGAAAGACGGAATCTACATAGCAATAGGCCAGATATGTATAAACTTGGATATCTGTCAATGCATAAATCAATGATCTTGCTGTCTTGATAGTAGATTGAAGTTCTTATGGATCATGAAACTAGATTGTTCCCTGTTCACATGTCCCGTATTGATTCTATGAGCCAAATATGATCCAACTTCATAAGTGTTTTCCGTTTTAGCTTTTAACAGCATGATTTTAATTTGTCAGTCCTGTAATCATCTGTTTGGCAGGGAGGTGATGACAACTCTGATGAAGACGAAGAGAAGCGCAAATACAAGAACCGCTATGATGATTGAACTACGTGCTCATTTCATGCAAGGAAGATCATTGCCAATGTCATAGTACTAAATATTGCTTGGCATGTTTCAGATTGTTCTGTTTGTCTTATGTCTGTTTTTGCATATTGGTCTGTATCCATATGCCTTTGAATAAAGAGAATACCTTGTTTATTTGGCTTATATATGCCTAGACGCCTTGTAATGTGTTTGAAGTTTATGATAGATTTTCACACCGTTTACCAGATGGTGTATGTGTCTGATAGTTATATATTGAGTTCCTCCATCTGTTCACATTCAGCAATCAAGTTTCACCAACCATCACAAAATTTACGAAATCACAGAATACGATAACCTTGTGCAACACCTTGCACATATTCGATCAACTCATCATGTACTTAGTTTCACTTTAGGTGACCATCAAAACAAGAAGTGAGGGGAATCCTTATCTCCGTACAGCACACGATAAGCAATCTGCTCTCATTTCTACAGACTCTGTAGAGAGACTTGACACAGCAGACACAACATATAGGCTAGTGAATGAAAACCAACATATGCATAACAAAATCACCTGTTAATTTAAGCACAAGGCAATAGGAGTGTACATTGTTTTTAAATACAAAACTGAAAATTCTATATCCAACTAGGGCAAAGACAATTCAGGCCACATGTTAGCAGCTTATTAAACACCTATATGAATACAAACCTTATCAATTATCATTTATCTGCCAAACAACACAAAAAAGTTTCCAGCTCCAGTAAAACCAACCACCAACAGAAGAAAAAAAATGAAATAAACTTTAGTTCGGGAGGTCAAGTACTCTTTTTTGTATTATCATCATCTGAAAAGTCCATCAAAGATCCACAAGGAGAGTTCTCAGCTGTAACGGCACCTGTACTTTCATTGTCCTGTTTTCCGAAGAGATAGGATAAAGATAATGGGTTATATGTAGAGCTCTCCTTCTTAAGGCCCTGTATAGCTGTTATTGCAGCAAGGGTGCTCCGGAATATGTCTAGAGTATCTTCCCCAAGAGACATTTCAAGGTCTGTATTTGATAAATCAGTGTTCTGTGTTCTGCCTGTATCTGGAGCATCATTGACAGACTCGACCACTTCTGCTTCAAGAGGAAATAATACCTCAAGATTTTCCTCACATTCGTGTACTAATCTCGACAGAGGATCCGTTGTGAAAAATGGCTGATGGAAGGCAATCTGAGTGAAAGGTAGACTCAATAGTTCTCCTGTTCTTTTGTCATATTTCTTCAATATCTTAATAAGACCTGATGAAAATGCAAAAAAGGATATTGGTCAAGGTCACAAGGTCACAAGGTCCAAATGACATTATCATGGAAGTAGCAAAGCCTTTCCACAGTTCATTTTCTTTATGTGCTCTGGATGTTGGAAATAAATAGTTTTCCCAAAGTTCAATTGCAAACTTCTTCAGAGATTACTTGATCTAGTTTTAGAAAAATATTACAAGAAGTATTTATTTGTGGTGTTAGTATAATCTTGATAAAATTGTATATGGGTGATAAAGTATGAGAATCAGTGAATAAAGTACTAATAAAGTAATAGCTAATAGAGATAATGGATAAAGAATTCATACGTTAGATGGAAAAACTCATTTTCTAATTAGGAAGCTTGTAATGGTATGCCAAAACTAGAATTCTAGGAAGCTTGTAAAGTAACAAAGGGAGGTAAAAGGAAAACAGTACTACATACTTTTTACTTGAAGGTGAAACTTCAGTTGATGTTCCAATCATAGAACAGAAGAAACCCTAAATAACCACATTAACTGAACACAGAAAAATAAAAAAGCAGTTGATTTACCTGCAAAGTTGAGAGAACTGTAGTTTTTCAGAAGAACCATCTCTCCATGAATTGAAACGAAGTCCTTGCGTATGTCCATCATCTCTTCACTGAACTCAACCTCAGAAGTAAATACACCATCCCTATTACTTTTCTCCTTCACTCGGTCTATTCTTTCCTTTAGTGCCTGAGACAACAGCAGCAGGTAACAAACAAAAGGCTCGGCACGGTATGTGTATATCTCTACAAAATGATGTAGCAGACACAAATGCATGATATAGCTAAGAAAATCCATGGATTGATAAGCTGTACAGTCAAAACAATGATCATAGGCATGGTCTTCATACCTCATTACTCAATTACAAATTAGTAGACACTACATCGAGCTGATGACACAATCTCTTAAATTCAAAGTTCGTAGTTTTACATTTTTACTGGTTTCATTACAAGGTAAGGTATTTAGGGTGGATAATACTGGTGCATTTACAATGCCGATGAGCTAGTGAGCCTACTACCAATAGTTTCTCCATTACAGTTCATCTTTCAAGAACAGCATAAGGAATTCCAAAAATGAGTGTGGTATTGGCAACTGGAGTGCAGATATTAATAATATAACGATATTAAATGTTTGATGCTCAACCAGTGATCCCAAATCATTGGCTTCAGTAAAAGAGGAATCCCTGTCAATTATATTCGGACCAGCTACATATATCTGCAGGATGGCATATGCCACAGATATCCTCTCCACCATGCTGTTGTTTTATTCAAGACTATTTGCTGAACACAAATCATATTAGAACCTATCAGCAGAGGGCAATAAACACAAATTTCTCAAGAATAGCTTGTCTTAGATGGATAAAAATCAGGGGAATGCGCCAAACTGGAGTTAGTGATGGTATAGTTCTTCCTAATTCCCAAAGATCAGAAGTGATCAACAGCATGAAACCAACCATTACTGATAGTTCTATCACTCAAAGCTTAATCTCAACTCTCAAGTTCAAGTCATGCATTAGGACTGAAAGCTAAAATAACTTCTTCACAGAACCATAAGCACATTACAATGAAGCAACTTATACTGAGACAGTTTGTTCTCCTATATTAGCAGTGATAATAATATATCTTTCCCATAATCACGCTAATTAACACCTGAATGGGGACATTAAACCTAGTTACAGACAGGTGTTGCAGCTAGAAAAATCCCAGTAAGATCAAATAAATAAATCCCATGCAGCATTGGAATATGCCATCACATATTCTTTTACACCATTATTCACAAAGACCAATGTCCACTTACATGTTTAGTAGTATAAGTTTCTATTTTCACACAGCAGTTCTGTCAACATTCTGTCGACATAAAATAAAGCACAAAATCCATCCAACAAATTTTCTCATCCTCACACCAAATTAAGAATCATGGATCACTAGCTATATAAAGCACCTGAGCTTCAACTCCATTCTTCAGACTGAGTGAGCCGAAGATGAAGAAGAAGGCATAAGTTACATACCTACTACACTACTTCCTGTTATCATATAAGCATTCATTTTGCAGGTCGATTTCTTGGTTCCGAAAAGCTCCGCGGTTTCTACGTCGAGAAGGATAGCTTCATCAGGTGCTACATAGTCCTTATAAACCATAAAAGCTCTGAATTCTACTTCACCTCATCCACAATAGTATGCAAATGATACATTATCATGAGCCAGGTAACAAAATTAAGCTATACTCAAAAGTTTTCTTAATTTCGTCCATATAACAAATTAAAACAATTACTCCATAAAATTTTCCCAATTTCACTTCACTCACAATACACAAACTATGAATCCTCAAATGAATCTCAGTTTTCAAACATAGATGAGTAAACAGCTCAACCATCAGATACTACTACTTGTACCTATCACAATCAAATCAATTGCACAATAAAACCTAATTAAGTAAACAGAATTAGGCATAAATGAGCAAAACCTGAAAGCGGATGATGAAATCCTCCTCCTTATCGACGTAGAAATCGTTGAACTTTTCAAGCTCCTCGTTGAGAAGCCCCACAAACCAATCCTGCAGCTGCCTCAGCGGTGGCGGATCATCGGCGATCGGCGGCGGAATCGTCTTGAGGAGCTTCTTCAATAGCTTGTAGCAAAGGTACTTGTCTCTCCATTCAGGTAGAGTCTTCTCCAGATGTATCTTAAACTCCTTCCCAAATTTCATTTCCAATCAATCACAAAAAGGAAGAATAAATCGTTGAAAAAAGCTTCACTTTGAAAATTGGTGATTGATTAAGTGGAAGGATATTGGTGATTATATATATACACGCACAAAAGTACACAGGAAGAAAGATACAGTGGGTGGGTGGGTGGTGATGGGGATGATGATGAAGAGAGTGGAATTTTATGTGAGGATATTCTTTGCGGGAATTTGTCGCTTTGTAAATCAATTGGGGAAAATTAGGAAGAAGAAAACAAAAACCTAGAAATTGTAAAGAAGAGTTATCATCAATTCATCATCGTCTTCTTCTTCTCTCATTCATCTTTTCCCATTTTTCTGTTTATAATGGTCGTTGATTTTTGTTGCAGGCTGTATGTATATTATACTACCATCATATACTTTTGGTCTCGTATGGTTGGTAGGTCTTTAAATAACGACCGACATTGTTAATTCTGTTTACTCATGAAGTCTTCTATGAGATGATGATCGTGACATTAAGAGTGTGATTTATGTATCTGAGTTGTGTCCATTGCGGTGGAACTATGTACTGTTAAGCTTGTTTATTTATGAGGTCTTTTATGACATGATGATTGTGACGTTAAGGGTATGTTTTATGTATCTGAGTTGTGTCGGTCATGGTCGAAGACTATATACGGTTCAAGTCGAATCAAATACAAAGCATTTGATTGTCGGACCAAGATTGTGATGCTGAGAGGTGAATCAGACGAGCGATGAATTCTTTAACGAACTTGTGAAGCAAGTTATTTAACAATCAGGATCATGACAAAATTATTAATTCGTTTATTTTGAAATAAATTAGTGTATGTTTTTTTATTGGACAATATTACTTATAGTTGTTTGTTACACTGGAGGATTTAGAAAGAGGTGTATTTGAGGCTTTGGCTGTTAAGTTGTAAAACTTTGAACAAATAGTTGTTCTGACAAGAAAAATAAACGATTAGTTTTAATCGTAAATTACATATGTTTATAATTAAAATACATTATTATATAATATAATTATTTTAATTATACATCAATTCACATCTCAATTTAAATTTTTAACCTAACAAATTGTCAGGCAACTTTAAGTTAAAATTGATTTCAAAGTAATATTAATCTTAGAAATATTTATCTTGCTGAATTGTAAAAGTTCAAATATAAAATAAAATTTCTAATAGATGCATAAATGCTCATTAATATGATACTAAAATGAATTGGGAGATAGAGAGATATGATCAAAGAAGATCAAGGCATATTCGAGTACAAGTGGTCCACTAGCGACATGTTACCTGAAAGGGGGAATATTCTAATCAGAATCAGAATTGTGCTATCTGCTATGAGTGGGTGGGCCCAGTTGCGGTTTCTTGCAACTGCTTTCTCAATGTTTATTTTCAAAAGGATATGCAGGTCTTCCAACTTTCATACGGGTTCGGTGTTAACGAGATGAGTCGAATTGAACTTGGATTAAATGGATCTCGAGTCGAATTGAACTTGGATTAAATGGATTGGTGATCGTCAGATTTCAGGTATATTTGTGATCGATTTTTAATCGTCGAACATTCCATAATGGATGGATCGGCCTGTTAAAATATTGAGTTGTTCACGAACAGCTCGATAAGCTCCACTTGCTTTTCATCGTGATCGCTTAAAAATAAAATGATTTGTTTCAAAATTATGCACATTTCTAATTTTTAAATAGCTTAAATTAGGGATTAAGTTATTTACTTTTTATTTTATATATATCTTTTCTTAAAAGGCTAAATGGTCACTTGAACTCCTGGCCTATTGGTTGGAGGTGAAGCGTCTTACCAACTGATATGCACTTCGTTTTCTTTTTATTTTATGTAAATATAAATAATAAATTTAAATATATACTCAATTACTTATTGCACTTAAGCAGCTTGCAAACTTCGATTATTTGTCAGGATGATCGTTTTAAGCTCGACAATGACACAAGCATGCTCACGAGCAAGTTCATATTGATCGATCTCGAACACCATCTAAACGTTGATCAAATATTTTTGCAAGTAGCTCGATCGTGAATAGTTTGATTTCCTATACTCACGGTCTCTTTGGATATATTTTTCATAAAATTTGGAAAAACCACTCATATCTTCCTACAATTCAGTAATTCAATTATATATAGACCCCCTGCATTTTGCTTCAATTACGAATTCATACCCACTAATTACATATACATTCAATTTTGGATTCCGGCATCGACTCCGGCTCCTACGTGTCAATAAATGTTTCCTTGGATATGATTTGGCATATATGTCTGACTTTTAAGTATATATATAAAAAAAAACTCATTTTCCTCCTTCCATGCCTTCTTCTTCAACACTTAGACAACCTAACTCATCGACCCAATAACAACCACCACCCCTTTCGTCCAACCATCACCGCCTCCACCACATTCACAATAACTACGGAACAAAATCATTAGAAAAGAAAAAAATAGAGTCGGGCAATTTGCACTCGAGAAACCCCGATCAAGTTCCGATAGAGCACAAGACAGCTTCGGTTGGAGCTAACAAAAAGTTTCAGTTGGAGTTGTGTCAACAACTACATCTTGGGTTGTTTTACAACTCCAAACGATGTTGTAAACTATTTGGAACTGTAAATCAGCCCAAAACGAAGTTGTAAACACGCTTCGATGAGAGCTTAATTGTACTTTAATTTGAGTTGTTCAACAACTCTATTGGGCTATTTACAACTCTAAATGGAATTGTACAGTGCCCTGAGTGGGGCTGAAATTACAACCCCAATTAAAGCTTAGGTTGGTCTCCATTGGAGACCTATTTCGTTTCTTGAAATTTGAGAAATGAAATGAGTCTCCATTAATGGAGAATTGATATCTAGTCGCGCTTTCTATATCTACAATCTATCTTCCGCATTTCACTTCCTGCTATCAGTATTCGATCGGAGTAGTATTAATTAAGAATTCGTGTTCGACGCAATCAAAAACCGATCGTTCTAAGCATATATAACTCGAGCCGTTAGGCGATTTATTTTTTTTTTGTAATTTGGAGAATATAATACTTTCGAAGGATTGTATTGCAATAATCTTTGGATTACTCTAAGTGAAGATTATATTGATTTAAAAAAAAAATATATTTAGGTCAATTTTGTGAATTATAAAACCTAAATATCAAATATGTAAAGTATAAATATCTAGAGAATAAGTTTTTTTTCTTAATAGCTAATAACATCACATATTACTTTTTAAATCAATTACAAACAAATACATTCAAAATTAATTAATATAGGAGGAATTAATGACATGGCATCCCATGTCATCAATTGGCGTGTGTTCCGACCAACAGGATGGCTCAAACACATTCAGAATTAATTAATAAAGGATGGATTAATGACATGGCATCTCATTTCATCAATTGGCGTGTGTTTCGGCCAAGAGACAGGCTGACATCAGCTCCGGTGTTGACCAATGAGTATATATGTAATCACTTTTGAATTGTAGGGGACGATGTTGTAATTGTTTAATATATATCCGTAAAGTGACCATTTTGAAGGGGTCAATTTTGCAATTATATGTAGTTTCTATGGTGGAATATTGAAATATAATATGAAATAAATATTACATGAAATATACAATATTAATTTAATATTAATTACATTTGTCTATTCGATGCAGTCTAATTGAATTTCTACAATTCGTATATCATAATATCATGTATCATGGTTCAAGAAGATGATACAATAATCCTCATGTTTTCCATTTTCCTAATACATCAAGTAAAATTTCTTTAATATCTTTTTTTTTTTTTGTTTTGAAAAAAAATCATTTCGACCCCTACCTATGATCCTTTATCACTTTAGTTCCTCCTATACCAAACTATTACAGATCAACCTACTTTTTAAACACTAAAAAAATATAATTACAGATACACCTAAAAGTCAACTTTTTCAGCTATTTTATCTTCTCTTTATAATTCAATAATTCTTAGAAATTGCAAAATAAACCTCAAAATGTTTCCTAATCATACCCATAAATTTCAAATTTTTAGCTATTTAAATTTACTACCCACCATCTGCAACCATGAATCACCACCACCACCACCTTCCACCGCTCCACCCTTCAACTGCCTTCCATCCATCATTGCCTTTGACGCCTTCCACCCCCCGTCCATTCATAATTTTGATCCAGAGCAGGAACAACTACGATTTCCTTGATGTAAAACAACTCCAATTGAATTTACAGCTCCAAAGTCGGAGCTAAAACAACTCCTCGTCGAATTCGAAACAGCTCCTAAATCAGAGCTATCAAAACAATTCAAATTGGAGTTTTCAGAAGAAGGAAGAAGACGGTGGAGAAGGAAGAAAGGAAACAATGAATTCTAATATATTTTGAAAAATAAATTTGATTGGGGTTTAAATTACAATAATATTGAGTCATTGTTGCTTTTTATAAAATATTAGAGTTAAAAGTGTAGTAAATTAAATATTATAAATTGTAGTATAGTCCAATTGATTTTATTTTTCATGTAAACTGAGGCAATGTTAAACTTATGGCACAACTGCACACATGATATTCTTAAAAAATTACAAAAATAATTCCAAGCTTAATAATTTACAAAAGGACCTAATAAGTTTCAAAGTTGTAAAAATATCCTAAAACTATCGTAATATGTAAAGTAACAATTTCAAACTTTCAAATACACATTCTAAATATAACTTTAAACATTGAACGAAGATTACGAACGTTACCGTAGTTATGGGATAAATTTTACTTAGCAATAACTAAAAAAACGGTTTCATATCAGATTCCGCCCAAAATGGTTAATGTATATGGCCTGCCAAAATGCAAATGCCACATTTACACTTTGGCTTTCCGTCCGGCAGGCCATCAACTACATGTGACATGCGACTTTGCAAGCCACAAGCATTTAAATATACTTTTTTAATTCAAATTTATGTTATAAACTTTTTATTGTTATTTTATTTTTATGTTATTGTTGATATAACATAATTATTGTTATACCAAGTAAAAAGTGTCATGTGTTTAACAAGGGCCATAATGAAATAATATTGAGTCATTGTTAGCCTAGCTATTTTTCTCTCCCTACGATGGTGAATACGACGAATTGATTACCGGCTCTGATGAAGCGTACTCGCAGCCGGCCGCGTAAATAGGTGACTGTGACCACAAAGAACTCGGACGATGGAGGACGAGCGACGACTCGTGCGGCATCAACGAAACAGAGGGACGAAACTAAATTGACGGAACAAGTGTTGAATGAAGCAACGATTGAGGAAGAAACAATGGATAATAACCCACCTTCTCCGGTGCGACAGAATCCGATTGGAGAGGCGATTGAGGGTTTGATCGGTGTTGGGGTGGAGGTGGATGGAACTTCGAACAGGGGTGATGAGAACATAATTAGTTCAAGGAACCCGCATAATTCATCAAAGGGGGAGCACATTCCGAATCGATCCGATTATGAGGAACCAGTGGGTGACATACAAAATATCCTGGATAAGCTGCCGAAAAAATTACCCGAGACCTTGACCTCACCTCATTTGTGGACGGACGTGATCAATGGTAATTGTATACCCTTCAAGCGTTTAGCTATTAATTACTCGGCTCCAGCGATTGTGAACGGTGATGTGGAGATTAACATTGAGGAGTCGGATGTGACTTCAGAGAAACAATACTGGGAATCCAGCCTCATTATGTATGTGTTGGGTGGGGATATATCAATGAACAATGTAAAACAATACATGATGAAATTCTGGAACTTCGTTGCTTTGCCGGAGATATTTTATGACGAAGAAGGATACTTCATTCTCAAATTCCGGACAGTTGATGATAGAGACCTTGTGATTAGTAGAGGACCTTATACGATATATAATATGACCATGTTTATCAGGGAATGGAAGAGTGGATTTTGTCTCAAAGACGACATGGTGAGAACACTACCGATTTGGGTTAAACTTCCGCATTCCCATTACACCTCTGGGGTGCATCGAGCCTAGGAAAAATTGGACGTGCGCTTGGCAATCCTTTCTGTATGGATGAATGTACCGCACATAAACTGTGTATCTCCTATGCTAGATTGTTGATTGAGGTTGACATAACTAAAAAACTGAGAGAAAGCATTACCATGAAGGATGAAAAAGGTAAGGTCTTGAGCCAACCGGTTGAATATGAGTGGAAACCCATGTATTGTGATCGGTGTCAGAAGCCGGGACATATCTGTAAGCCGCCACAGCAACAGATTGGAAAGTTGTTGTTGATCATAGGCCAGGTGCGCCTAGGGGTGCGATAGAACCAGAGGGGGCTCCAGGGCAGCAACTTATACGCATTCCGCATCAGGTTGCACAGATTGGTACCCCTACGACTCAGGTGACACGGGCAGCCCATGCTGCTTTTACTAGTTAGGCGGCAGATTGGCACATGGTGGGCTCGGGGCGCAAGATTAATGGAAATGGTAAAGAGCCAATGTATCCGCAACCGCAACCAAAATATAGTGGTGATCCGGTATTTTGTTAGAATGGTATTGAATCGCTTCGGAGTGAGAATGGCTCCGCAGTGATTCAGGACAGGGATCCATGTCAGTTTCGTGGAATGTGAGTGGGTGCAATAAGATAGCTAAGGTGAAGGAGATTGGCTCCCGTCTCCGTGCTTTACAATTATATGAGCTATCATAGTAGAAACTCGAGTTAAACAAAAGCAAAAAAATTCGAGATAGATTGGGTCTACAGTGGAATTATGTGGATAACTATTCCTCTCATGCTAATGGGAGAATATGGATCCTCTGGGACCCTACAAAGGTTACTATTCAAGCAGTGGAAGAAGGTTCTCAATATATATACAATGTAAACTCTTTGGTATTGATGGTTCGTTCATAACATGGCTCATGGCGATCTACGCCCTTACTTAGCTTGGAGATCGTAGACAGTTGTGGTCGAAAATTGAGGAGTTACATCCCCATGGATTGGATAAGTAATGTGCTCTCGTCCCAAGACCGCATTGGGGGATCTCTAGTGCACCCTCATGAGTATATGGACTTGGTCGAGATGATAGATAGAGCAGAGTTATTCGAGATTGATAGTATTGGAGACCAATTTACGTGGCACAATAAACATTCTGCTGACGCGATCTATTCTAGGATAGATCGTGTTTTGGGTAATATGAGCTAGATACAAGCTTATAGCCAATTGCAAGTGGAGGTACTTGATGCGAGTGTCTTCGATCACACACTCTTACGCTTAAAGGTTTTTGATGTCCCTTGCACTTGTAGGCTGAAAGGTAACTTTAAATTCATTAATAAAGTTATTGAGTTGCCGGATTTTTTGGATATTGTGAGGCACCATTGGAGTAAACAGTTGAAGGGTAATGGGATGTATGTTGTCTGGAGTAAGTTGTGGCAACTACAACCTACTATCCGTCAATTACAACAGACGTTCAGGGGCATTGGCACGACCTTAGAAGCTGCCAGGACAGATTTGCAGCATGCTCAAGAGGCGCTAAGGACTGATCGCATGAACAACAACCGTATAGATCATGTGCGGCAATGTACAATGAAGGTTTTGCATTGGAACGAAGTTGAGGAGAATATGCTATAACAAAGATCAAGAGTGGATTGGATACGACTGGGGGATGAGAACAATTCTTATTACCATGCTACGGTCCAGGCAAAAAAATGAAATTCTGGTATGGGGTGCATTGTACGGGCGGATGGATCTCTAGCTACTACTCCAACTAACATGGAGAAAGAAGTTATGGACTTATATCAGAATCTGGTGGGGTTGTCAATGGATGGATTAGATGGGGTTGATATCAACTTCTTTCGATCGGGTTCACAAGTTTCTCAGGTACAGGCTGCTGCTCTCACTAAACCGGTTACTAAAGTGGAAGTTCACACTGCTCTTAATGGAATAGGGAACCTTAAAGCGCCTGGATTGGATGGTTACAACGCTATGTTCTTTAAAGCTACCTAGAGTATCATTGAGCCTGATGTTTTTCAAGCGGTTAAGGAATTTTTTGAGCAAGGACGAATGTATAAGGCGGTGAACTGCAACCTTGTGACATTAATTCCAAACATTGCAGATGCGAAGATAGTTTAGTATTTTAGAATAATCTCCTGTTGCACCACACTGTATAAGATTATATTGAAAATCCTTACATCTAGACTCAGTAGTGTCTTGCCTGAACTAGTGCATGAGAGCCAAGCTGCATTTATCCCAGGACAGCAAATCCAGAACCATATACATCTTGCATATGAACTTTTGAGGGGATATAATAGGAAGAATGGCGCACCTAAGTGCATGCTGCAGATGGATCTACAGAAAGCTTAAGATACGGTGCAATAGAGCGCACTTGAGACTATCCTGAATGAACTTGGATTTCCTTCCCGGTTTATTAACTAGATTATGATTTGTGTTACTACTATGTCCTATCGCTACATGATCAATGGCAATGTGTGACAGTGTTTGCAGGCTAAGCGGTGGCTTCGACAGGGTGATCCCATCTCTCCATTACTCTTCGTATTGGTCATGGAATATCTGTATCGCTTGTTGCATGATTTAAAGAAGGTCCTTGACTTTAACTTCCATTCTCGTTGTGAAAGATTACAAATTATTAATCTTAGCTTTGCAGATGATCTCATTTTGTTCTCTAGAGGGGATACTGTTTCTGTTCAATTAGTGATTGATAAGATTGACACTTTCTCCCGCGCCACAGGTCTAAGGATCAATCCGCAAAAATGTCACATCTATTTCGATGCTGTGGAGGATGCGAAAAAGGGAAGAATGCAGCAGGTCACAGGTTTTCGTGAAGGCTCCCTCCCGTTTCGGTACTTGGGGGTCCCGTTGACCAGGAAAAAGCTTACAATCGGCCAATGTCAACCGTTAATAGATAAGATAGTAGCCCAGATTCAACTGGGAGAGTGCAATTGATCAAGAGCATTTTCTTTGATGTAACTAATTATTGGCTTCTGTGTCCGTCACTCCCCAAGGGTGTCTTGAAACATGTCGAAGCTATTTTCCGATCCTTTCCATAGTCCAATAGTGAGACGATCACACATAAAGCTCTGGTGGCATGGGAGAAAGTATGTAAACCTAATCCAAAAGAGGTTTGCAGATTATAGAGTTAAAGGAGTGGAACCAAGCGTGTATGTTGAAGCTGCTTTGGAATCTGTGTGGGAAAAAGGAAAGTTTGTGTGTCAAATGGGTGCATATCTATTATATGCCGCAGGATAGGATGTTACTAGGAGATGTTCCAAATTCGTATTCCTGGATTTTCATGGGATTCTTAATAATCGATCGTTGATCACCCACAACTCGACTTGGAGGAGACCAACACTTTGGCACCATGGCGTGTGCTATTTTATAGGAATGTGGCACGACCAAGGGGACAACTAGTGACTTGGCTTGCATGCTGGTAGCGCCTAGCTACTTGCGAGAGGATGGTTCAATTTGGTTTGCTGCCACTATCGACGTGCTGCTTCTGTCCTTCTCCCGAGACACACAAGCACGTTCTATCAATTAGCAGTCATATTGGTAGTCTAGAAGTCTTTTTTTGCTTACTAGTCATTTTCGGATTCAGGCTGGATCGTATTGTTGCCTTATGCTTTGTATTTGTTTTTTGGGATATTAATAGTACGTTCGATTCCAAAAAACAAGGGCCATTTTATTCCTGGTCAACTTAAAAATAAGATTTTTGGTGCATTTGTAATTATTTGAATAGAAGGGACAAATATGTAATTGGCTCAAATTTAAGGGTTAATAAACGTAATTTTCCTTTTCCTTTTGTTGTAGTGCTCCAATCTAGTGCATGCATACACCTTAAATTTTAGATTTGGAAGTTCAAAATCACTTTAAAGAACACAACCACAAAATACATACACCATAGCTAGATTAAGTGACATAGCATAAAGGCGATCCTTTAACCAGAAAACAACAGGAACTTAGAATTCAAATTAATTAGGATCTAGAATCAAATTTCAGACTGGTGTGTGATCTTTACATTGGCTGTGTGGGTCATTTGGACAACACAGAATACTCGAATATTCAAGGATAGGTCGATTCACATAGCCAATGCTTATTCCGGATTATGCAACTTAGTTGGGAGACCAGTCTCCGCCTTAATGCACATCTAGCTCGCACTCAAAGATTCCATCGGGAGAAGCCACAACCTGCATGGATGAAACTTAATGTCAACGATAGCTATAAACCAGAACAAAATGTAGGTGCGATTGGTGATGTCTTACGCGATAGTGATGGTCGTTGGGTCTAGGGACATACATAAACCATCTTGCAACCTACGGTTAATGACATTGAATTGGAAAGCACTTTGAAGGGCCTCTTTCTTGCCTGGGAACAGTGCATTCTGCAACTTCTTGTCGAAACTGATTCACATGATATTTTTGACTGGCAACTGATGCCGAAGAACCACCTTCCGAGTGTTTCAAAAAGGTGGAACAATGCAAACGTCTCCTTCATAATCCATAGAATGTGGAAGTGTTGAAGATAAATAGGTTGGCAAATTATTGCACCGATCACCTAGCTAGACTAGGATGTGATAGGAATTTTGGGACGAGGCTATGGAACAATCACCCGATTTAGTCAATCCCAATTTTAGGGATTGACTCTGGCTTTTAAGCTTTAATATATCCTTTTTAGCACCAAAAAAAAAAAAAAAAACAACTCACACCAAAAGGCACAACAATATGAATTAGGAAATACATTATTACAATATTATCACTCTTTCACAATCAAATCAAAAGTGATATAAAATAATTTATCCGTCGTAGTGTAAACTATAAAACAAATGCTACAATTTCGTTATCACAACAATATATTATATTAAATGAACTAATATATAACTGATTGCATAATCTGTTGATACGGGAATATGTCCAATCCGTTAATTGGATGTCTCACAAATAAATCCTAAGACATCACGGTATTACAAGGACAAGGCCTCAAGGATCCGAGCATAGGATCCCGAGCTAAAGGCCATCCGAGGTCAAGACAGGCCAAAACATACAAGAATACCGTGATAGGGATATCCGGACCAGAGTGCCACATCCGAGAGGAGGCAGGTCTGGACCACAAACACATATGAGTCAACATCCGAACCTAAAGAAAACCAAATGTGGCGGATCGTAGCACGTCAGTAGAGGAGGGCACAATCATTTCCGGACGTCTAGATCCGGAACATTACCCTCGGATGTATTCTCAGATGAGAGGACGAAGGTGCCCTCAAAGATCCTACAATATGACTAATCTAGCCTTGAGGCCTAAATGCTAGATGTGTTATGACAATACTATGATATCCATGGGCTTAATTAAACCTTGTTGGCTTAATCTTAGCTCTACACTTGTCACAATACTATGATCCATGGGCACACTTCTCAAGGTAAATCAACAAGCTCACTTGATCTTCACATAGGACTATAAGCTTTAGACCTTCATTTATGCAGAGTCGACTCATAATCATTCTGGAGTAAAGTTTCACATCCGGCATGATCCAAGGTAAGTCGGATCTAAAGGTTCTAACCCCCCCCCCCCCCCTCTAGTTATTTGTGCAGGGTTACATTCTAAGTGATTGTTCTCGAAGTTGAAGACTACCTTTGCTTGAGGATCCTAATCTAGTGGATTTAGTTAGTTTTTGTTATACCCGAAGGTTGGGGCTTTTACCTCAATATAATTAGCACCGACCGTGGAAATCGAACGAAAAGCCAAGAAGCTAGGATTGTTCCCTTCCTAAGAATGGCAATGCCAAGAAGATCAGCTCTGATAGCTTCACCTCCGGCTCATACCCAGTAAGACGTCCCCGAGGTAGACCTCCTACACGGAATACCACAGCAGCTCGGAGCACCACCCGAGCAGGAAGGAGCCGACCCAGCGATGGACATACGACAACTGCTTCCTCTCAGGAAGGCTCCTCCGGATATCACTACCAGAGACAAAGCTCCTTCGACCCAGCAGCCTCCTCCGCCAGGAGCGCATGGACCTCCAGTGGGGTGGAATTCCACTCTGCCGAATGGAACTGTCATTTCTCCTTACGATTTCGGGATGAACAACAACCATTTCAGATTGCTACTGAATGTCATCCAATGATGCCTAGGTTCAAACAATATCCAACCAACACCTCCTCAACTCGCCCATGAGCAAGCCGAGCTTGCATAATCGAGGCTTGAAAGGAGACTAGTAAGGGAAAGGATTGGGAAAGTCATTCGAGATAATGTTATCAATGAGAGAACCAACTCCCGAGACCAGCAAGAAAGGAGTCCCGTAAGGCCTATAGCCGAACCAGCCAGGGCAAATCAGATAACCTCAAATCCGAGGAGAGTTGATGATCATGTAGGAGAGAGTGTTGTTGATATCAGGGTGGAGCAGATGCCTGGAACCATCTTGGATCCAAGGACGGGAGAGAGGTTGACACCTGAACATATCTTTATCCAACAGAAGGCCTTGAAACTTAAATGGCCAAACTCAGTAAAATGATGAATGCGCAAGAGAAGATGACCACCAGAGTCCCGAACCCGTTGAGCGCAACAATTCGAAGAGAGATAAATCCTCCGGAGTGTACCATTTTGAATTTGGAACGATATAATGGAGACAGATATCCGACATCTCATCTTACTCGTTACTAGTCCAAGATGAACACTAATGGTTTAAATGATAACCTCAAGGCACTCAATTTCTCTACCACCATCTTCGTAGAAGCAATGGACTGGTGGACAAGCTTGCCATCCGGATCCATCAAGTCTTTTGATGATGTATCCGCACTCTTTTTGAAAAGATTCCAAAAATCTAAGAGAAGGAAAAGGTCAGTGGAACATTTGGCCGGTATCATTCAATCTGAGAATGAAGATCTTCGGACCTTCCTGGATAGGTTTAATTCGGAGGTTCGACAAGTAGAGACGCATAACATTAAGGAATGGGTCCATCACCTGTATGCCAACACCAGTAACCATGACCTCCGGAAGAAACTATTCGAGGAAGAGATTTTGAATAAGAAGCAGCTTGAAGACATTTGTGATTATGTCTTGTATGGAGTGGAGTTCCGAAGGAACGTTCCTATTAGAGACGGGCAGAAAAAATCTAAGGAACCAGTTAGGCAAGAGGCACCCAAAACTTGGAAACCTGACTCAAGGAAGGATACCTGGGGTAAGCATGAGCCCCGAAGAGAGTGTACTCCTCCTAGGAGATATGCCTAATACACTCATTTGAACCGTCCGAAAGAGGAGATCTTGTCAATAATGGTAGAGAAGGACCTGGATATTCAATGCCTAGACCCTTTATTAACAATAGAAAGGGTAAGGAAGCAAAGGCTTATTGTGCTTTTCACAAGCAAACCGGGCATCCGACTGAGAACTGCATCCAACTCAAGACGGAGATTGAAACATTGATCCGGAATGGGCAATTGAAGGATCCGTACTTCAAAAGAGAACAGGGCCCTTCCGAAAAGGATGAAAGGAGTCCGAGACACAAATCCATGACAATCCCACCTCTTCCTAAAACACTCCACCTCCCGAAGCAAGAAGGTACGATGAGTACCCAGGTGAAAGGGATTATGAGAATATACCCTATAGCGGAGTTATCAATGCTATAGTCGGAGGACCGAGTGCAAGGGACAGCCGGAATGCTAGGGAAAGAACTGCTCAAGATATCCGGAATGGTGATCTAGTAAGGATCCCAGTGCCTCAGAGGGGGTCAAATACCATCTCTTTTGATGACAGTGAAATACCCCCCCCCCCTCCGACACCCAGAGGTGGGGATACTCGACCTCCCAATG
>JAYMSP010003021.1:0-21510 GCA_036897095.1 Plantago elongata
AGACAACCTAGGTAAACCTAGAGAAGTCATCTACAACAACTAGATCATACTTCTTGCCTGCATAACTTGTTACAGATGATTCAAAAAGATCCATATGTAAAAGTCGTAGTGGTCTAACACAATTGACAAGCAGAAAAGAGACCGTCCTTTCTGAATGTGTTTTAGGCAATCCAATCACTAACTCTTTCTTGGCAAGCTTGTTCAGAATTTTGAAATTCAAGTGACTCATTCTCTTGTGCCATAACCAATTTCCTCTGTGTGACCTGATTGACTCACCATGAGACATTCTTCAGTTGTGGCAGATGTCCAATCAGTTACATATAGACTTCCTTTCCGCCTAACAACCAAGACTGTCTCCTTTGACTCATTGTCAATCGATTTGCAGAATTTCGATATCTACAAACTGGCTCATGCTTAGAAGAATATATTTCAAACGTTTAACTTGTAATACGTCAGAGATTGTAAGGGACCCCAATTTGATGTTGCCAAATCATATAGAAGAATTTAATTCTCCTCCAGTAAACCTGATGTTAGGTCCAGTATCACAAGCCTTGTAATCGACTAAGTTTGCTTTGTCTCTTGTCATGTGCTTCCCGCATCCACTATCAAATAGCCATTGAGCCTTAGTCCATGACGCGTTCTTCACAAAACAGGAAACAGGATTTAGGTTCTTGCTTCAGAAACAGAACCTTAGAGTGAACACTCTTCTTGTAGGAATTCATTTCTTAACGAATCTCTTAGGAGAAGGTTTTTGTCTACTTGGAAATAAGGAGGAATCTTTGAATCATCAGGTCTCAAATCAATCTCCCTTCTTGGAGTGTTCCTTGTTGTTCCTCATGGTGGATTTAGAGACTTATCAGCTTTCTGAGATTGCTTTTCAACAAGTTTAGTTTTTCTGACTAAATTTTTCTAGCCATGGCATTCAGATTTTCAGTGACTTGGGATTGCTTCTACTTCTTATCATTGCTATAAGAAATCCTGGCTTTCCACCTTCGTTCTTGTCCTTCTTTGTATTGTTGCATTAGGACCTTTCCGATGCCGGGATAACCAATGCCTTTTCGAGCATCACTGGCTTTCTGAACACGACTTTCAACAGCCTACTAGTTTCTGCATCCTTCCTATAACCATAGAATGACACAATAGGAAATACACCCAAACCAGCGATGGTTTCCTTCCTAGTGATACAACATTGTGGATGATCAAAAGTCAATAGATCATGTTTCTTTTCAGAAAACTTTTCCACAATTTTCCTTGGGACTTGTTGTTCCTTCAAAGGTTTAGTCGCATCGACTTTCCCTTTGTCAAGATCTTAGCTTTCTGACCAATGCTATAGACTTCTTTGGAACCTTTCTGTTGACTTTTTACAAAGATCAACTTTCCATCACTCTTTTTCAGATGAGTAGAATTACTTGATTGAGCTTCAAGTCCAAGTCCTCCTTTCTCAGAAGATTCTCTCATGTATTATTGAATCTCCGAGAGAGTGTCACTAGCTTTGACAAAAGATTTGAAAGATACTTCTTTCTTTCTGAGTTCTTCATTTTCAGAAAGAAGTTTCTTCAGCTTCTCATTTAGCTCATTCAAGGCTAGTTCATGAGAATTTTCATTCTCCGATATTTGAGATTTCAGAGAGGCTATTTCAGCATCTTTAATCTCAGATACCTTGGTCAAGTCAGAAACCTCTTTTTCAAGAGTTTCTATACTTTCTTCCAAAACTTCGATTTTTCATCCAATAACCAAAAGTTCTATCTCATATCGATCAAGTTCACTTTTGACCAATTCCAAATCTTCAATGCCACCATCATCACTTTCATAGTACAAGAATTGTGATGTGTTTGTTACCTCAACAGCCATAAGACATTCTTCAATGTTGGAGATGTCCGGACCTACTATATATCTCAACAACTCCACACAAGTTGTTCTTCCTTAGGCTAAAGTCGATAACATCATGAGTTATCCCGCACAATTCCGGTGATAGTAATGTTGAGTCTTCTAAATTTTCACTTTCTGAACCTGACTCAATATCCAGATATCGAGTTGAATTTGGATCTTCTTTCTCTCTTCAGTAAGCAATGCCCTATGAGTTCTTTTGAATGCTCTTCTCTCCTTGTCACCCATCTTAAGTTTGTTAAAAGCAGGACAATCGTTTGAAGTGATTGGGTTTCTAATAATAGAAGCAAATATTATTCCCAACTTCAGTGACTTCAGTACTAACGTCTTTCTAAGCAGGGTTGTTCAGAGAGTTGTTCATCTGAATGTTCTTGTACTGATGATAGTTTGGGCCAAGATGCTTTTTCAGCTTCTCTTTTGCTTTTCTCCTTTCAATTTCTTGAGTGACATATTTCTTCATATGTCTCACTGCAGGAGCATTCTCTCCAGACACTTCCTTGGTATCCTTATTTTCAGAAGTACCTTGGGTAACTAGAGCAACACTCTGCAACTTTTCAGCTGCAGCGAAGCCACGTTGGGTTGTCTCATAGTTTACAGTGGCCAAATGTGAAAAGAGTTCCACTTGAGTGATTTGGGGTATTCCTTGATTGAAATAGAAATATTGCGTAGCCTCCCAATTTTAGTTCAAGCTTCTGATAATGGTTTTCACCTTCTCAGAATTTGAATATATGTCACTTTCTCTAAGTGCAGCCATATCACTCATGAGAGTAGTAAACCGAAAATCAAGTTCTTCCAAAGTTTCAAAGGGACCCTGTTTGAAATTTTAAAATTTCAGCTTAAATACTTTGAACTTGTTTTCCTTGGTTTTCTCAGTTCCAACACATATATATTTTATTAATTGCCACACAACTTTCGCCGTTGTTGCACACCACAATTTGCACTGTATGTGCTCAGGTGTCGATCGAATGATGATATTACGAGCTTGACCATCCAACCTGTGTCTCTTGGCATCTTCCAATGTCCAGAGTTCACGAGGTTTGTCTTCGTGCTCAACTTGTCCAGCAACAACACAACCACTATTGCTAATAGAAGTGTCACTAACTTCAGCGTCAGTGTTTCTGCGACTGTCAGATACTTCAATCACGTGCTTGAGTTGTCTGATTCTGATTGGCCCTTGATGATATAAATCATCTCATCACTGATAGCTTCAAGATGCAATATCATGTTGTTCTTCCATTTCTCGTAATTCTCTGGTTTAAGAACCGGAGCATCACTCAGAGACAGACCTACACACTTAACACACAATTAAAACGTCCTCGTAAAGCGACAAAAACTCTACCTATCTGGGCGATCGAGGTTCAATGCAGAAGGCTAGTAAACCTCCTGCTCTGATACCACTTGTTGGTCCAGATAACGGCAAAGGATACTTAGAATAGTCTGTTCAAACTTTCATCGATAAACAGTCTTTCTCAGAAACCTTTGGGATTTTTGATACTTAGATTCAGAGAGCGGAAGACTTTAAGCGATAGATAAACGTAAATGTGATTTGGAGTAATAATGTGTGTGTGTGTGTGTGTGTGTGTGTGTGTGATACTAGAATGTAAATACAATAAGTAAATAACACAGCAACTTATAATGGTACCTGGAGGTAGCGTAATCCCCTCCAACTAATACACTTCTGCCTTTCTGAGACCTAGAATTCACTAGAACAGATAATTGAATTCTCCGCACAATGTTTCCTATTCTAAGATCCCTACAAATAAATGGTTCCCAACCAAATGTTCCCCCTGGGTTGTTCCCTAGCTTCTAAAGCCAAGTACTTCTTGTCCTCAAGATAACCTTGGAGCTTTTCCTTGATTTTCCAAATCAAGTACTTCATGTACTCCACGCCTTGATGGTGTTGGTTATATGATTGTTGTCAGACTACTCTTAAAATAACTTTTCAGCTATTATAACAGAGAGCTTGGGAAGATTACACTACTTAACATACTTGTTCAGTATATGATAGGTATCTCTTTTCTGACCCAAGTGTTGATATCCGTTCTCCAAGATTACACTACTTAATATACTTGTTCAGTATATGGTAGGTATCTCCTTTCTGACCCAAGTGTTGATATCCGTTCTGGAGAATGAACTGTTCAATTCTTTCACAGATAATCAAACTCTTGTTAAGGTTCAGGACACTTAGAGCTACTAGTGATTCTTCGAGCTGTATAGTCGCTACAGTGAGCTTGGAGAATTGTAGTATGAATGCTTGAGAGAATATTTGAAAGTATAAGCGAAGTTCGTGTGTGTATTTCTCAGCTTCTAAGTGTTGATATTTATAGATGAATTTGAGAGTCGTTTGAATAGTATCCGTTAGAACTTCTAAGAATTCAATCCATTGATATCTCGAAATAAATACTCACAGGTCACTTTCTCATTTTTCAGAGAGGGCTTGCTGCATCGACTTTTCAGTTGGTGTAATTAATACACTGTACTATTTCTTTGTCCTGTAGTCTCAACGGACACATGAGCCAATCTGAAAGCTAGCATGCTCCTTGACTCGTTGATGTCATATATTCAGAGAGGTGTAACGTGCCAAATGCACTATACAATATGCTTTCTGAACATAGTCTATCTGAGGAGACTAATCCCTTGTGTCTTCATCAAACTTGCACAATCTTCAGTCTTCAAATCTTCTATTAAGCTCCGTTGCTAGGATCCTTCTTCATGGCCTTCTCAAATATAAAATTACGTTTAGAGACCTAATAATCCTATTATAAGTTCAATTAGACTAACATACTATGTGATTTTCTCTTTTACAATGTTTAAGTGAACTAAGAGTACTAAGAACCTTTCTGTACTAAAGATAAATCATATGGTGATTGATCAAAAATACTAAATGATATTCCTAACAATAATCAACTATATGGTTTTTATTGGGAGATAAGATGCAGGCACACACATACAAAACAAAAAGGCGTTTGAAAATCATCGCCTCCATCAACCATTGACTCAAGGTAATACACGAGTCAAGTAGCATACGTGCCATCAAACGTTACATTCGCCTTCTTCTTCCCATTCTCCATAGGAGGGTATTTCAACTTGAACTCAACCTTCAACTTAGCATCATTGGAAAGTATTATCTGTTTACCAATGTGTCTCGGAAGCAGGAAGACATCTTGAACAAACCTGCTCCTCAGTTGATAATGAACTGACCTCGCACCATCCCCAACATACTGGGCACCTGTGCTAGAGTCAAATCTCTGCACCAAATAAGGTAAAATACCACCGGGCAACCTCTTGATATCCATCTCAAGCAAACCCCTAAATCTAATTTCCCTGACATCAGCCTTTTGCTTCTCAATCAACTTCAGATTACAGACATTGAAAGTCATGCAATGATTGAATAACTTCACTTCACCAGAAACTGAAACCACAATATTATTTCTAGCACGATTCCTAGTTTTCTTGACCTTCTCATCAGCATTATCAACACTCTTAGAGACAGAAACACTAGTGCTAAGAATCTCGATGCGTGTTCCTGCAGTCCCAACAGTATCAGTACCAAGAACCTGAGTTGCACTAGTTCCTGTAGTCCCAACAAGTTCAGTACCCATAACCTGAATTGCACCAGTACCAACAACTTTAGTTGGTGTTGCAGATGGATAAGGTTGTTCACAAACCACATTAGATTCAATCACTATGCAAAATTATATAAAAAAGAGAAAGTTAAATACACAACATAAGAATATAAAAGTACAACAAAATATCTTTAAAACACAATATCATTATCTTAAAATATAATAACCTACTAACCTAAAACCACAACAAAGGAGGATAAAAGAACAATAACAATCCTTATATGCACAAACATATTATATTACACATGGACAAAATAAAAAACACACAAGGAAGTTACAGCAAAAAAACTACTAAATACAACATTAAACACATAACAAAAGTCCTTTTACAAACAACATAAAACATTATACTTACAAGTAAAAAAATTCCATGTTACAACAAAACCTACTAAAAACAACATAATTAAAAGCACAACATATGAACCATACACTTTCTCATAAACGCAATCTAACAACCACTAAAACAGGAACAACCTACTGAAAACCATAACTAAAACCCTAAAATAATGAACATAGTACATAGTTAAACAAAACCAAACAAAAACATTTGACAACAGATTCGAAGTAAAACACCAACATAAAAACAACAAGGATATACACGCGTCAATATTAAGATTCAAAAAAAAAAAAAAAAACAACGAACAAACAAAACAAGCATAAGCATGAACAAAATACATGAAAAAGTGAGAAGAGAACTCACTTTGTACATCTGATTCAATCGACAAAGTAGGATTAGCCTTCTTAAGCTTTTTCAAAGGCATATTCATGTCATCAGAACCATCAGAACTTCGTTTAGAGCGATTTCCCCTCTTCGTCATTGTGATTAACACTTCAACAACAAAAACGAGAAGAAAAAGAGCATAAGAGATCAGAAAACAGAGAAAGAGAAAGAGAAACTTACAATAATTTCATAATGAAGAAACTGACGATTATATAGGAATGGAGAAGAGAAAATCGCTTACAAAGAAACTGCTAGTTCAAAATTCGAAATGCACAACAGCCGTCAATTGCTCGGGAAAAGATTGAAGAAGAATTGAGAGAGGAATTAGGAGAATTGTGGTTTTAGTTTAGAAAGTAGAAGAAATATGAACAGTCGCTTCGTTTGGCGTGAGAAATAAAAAAACTGTGCAAGGGACCAAGTTGGTCGCAACTCGCAAGGGACTAGCATTAATTGGAATATATTTGGAAGCACGTATCTACTTATGGTCCCTATAAGTTGTTTTAACTTCAACATAAAAAATGTTTTGGCTAAAAATCTAAAATATATTTCTATGAGAAATATGTAGAGTTAAAGGCCCTTTTCCTAAAATAATTCCGAACTTTTTTTTCTTTTTCTTTTTTGAGGGTTTAAGGTAATCGAGAGGTTTTCCGAAATCTCACCATAGTTGGTTTTGGCGTAATATTCTCAAAAGTAGAGATGAAGTCAAACCACTTCTTGTTTGGCGCCTAGCTAGGTAATGGCGAAGATATCTCTTTTTGGACTTATAACTGGCTAGATAACTACCCTATAATTGATAAAATTCCAGCTATTACGAATTAACTAGATAAGGTTTCAGAATTTAATATTGATGGTAAATGGAACCTTCATAAGTTATCTCAAAACCTTGATCCTGTTTTAGTTGCGCAAATTATGACCATTTTATCGATTCTCAGATACCTGATAAGTTAGTGTGGCCACATCAAAGTTCGGGTGATGTAACTACTAAATCAGCTTAAAATATCTTGTTTGTTCACAAAGACTTATCTCCTTTATGGGCTTGGAATAGACTTTGGGACCTTAAACTCCCCCCACGTATTCGTATGTTTATCTGGATGATTATGTGGGATGCCCTTGCAACTGCTTCTTTTTTGGTACGTTTTCACCTCCCAATTTCCCCTCTTTGCCCACTTTGCGGAGTTGAAGATGAGACCTTTGATCGTTTGTTGCTGCGTTGCTCAATGTTTAATTAGCTAAGACATACTTTCTTTCCTTCTGCCCCTCTTTTAATCTCGTTCTCCCAAATTTTTACCTCGTGAAATCATTTGCTTCATCTTTTGATTACTATTTCAATTTTGGGGTGGCTCTTTTGGAAAGCTCGGAATGACTTTCTGTTCCGAGGCACTCAAATTAATCAAATTGCCATCTACCGCGCTTTCTACAAAATTCGGAGAGATATAAGTATCATGTTTTCTCATCAAGAAATCCATCGAAGGATTGTCACTTTCTATTGTTGGAAGCCACAATCAAAATTGTCGATTTGTATGAAAATTGATGGATCAGTGAAGACAGCCCGAGGCTAGCGGGAATTGGTGGAATTTTAAGGCATTGGAATGGATCCTTTCTTAGAGCTTTCACGACATATATTGGTTTTACAGATAATAATTTTGCTGAACTCTATGCTTTTAAATATGGTCTTCTTCTTGCCTTTCAATTATATATTTTGTCTCTTGAGATCAAAACTGACTCCTGTTACGTTCTTAAATGTTTTAACAGGGAGGCGATCATACCATGGAGGCATCAACTTCTGGTGGAGGAAATTCGTCGGCTGCTTAGGAGATTAGAGAAGTGGGAGCTGCACTTTGTGTTCCGTGAATCCAATTGAAGTGCACACATTTTGTCAAAAATCGGCAGCTGTTACACTAGTATAGTAGATGGAACCAAATTAGGTAGTGATAGCACTAATGGCACTCGTAGTTATGATCTGAAAGTTTGGAATGTATGTCCAGATTGGTTAGTATCTTTTGTTAAATCGGATATGTCCCATAAGTCATCTCGAATGATAAATTCTGCGGTGAAACACCTACCTGTAATATCACTTAACTAGTTTTATGGTATGATTTAATATAAAAAAAAAAACTTTCATACTTAATTCTATCAAAATGATGAATGAGATATATACTTATTACAAGACGAGTATACTTATTAAAATTGGTTAATTACAAACATCTTCTCAACACAGTTGTAGAGTTGTAGATAACGCCATATAACATAAAGATAAAACTGAGTGAGCATGTGGCACATGTAGAATGAATTTTAGCATCATGTAACATGTTAACAAACCAATTACTGTATGGTTAAGGTTAGATTCACGAGGCACAAGCCATCAAACCTCGCGCTTCCACTTTAAATCTATGTATATATCATATCCCTAAACAATTAAACAAAATACAAAACTGCGTAGTCTCTAAATATACTCGTCGATCGACTCCACCTGCCTAACAAAATTGTGAAGCCTTAACCTATTTCATTAGAAAAAAAAAAAAAAGAACTATCTGAATGGATCAATTATTGGGCTCATGATTGTTTATGGGCGGCCTTTTCGTAGTACTCTTATAATCTCTGCGCATTAAGTTTGCAACCTCATTTGCTTGGGCCTCAAGCCCAACAACAGAATCATCTTTCTTTTCACCCTTATACCCCTGAAAGAACGAAAATTGTTTACAAATGGTTAAATATTTATTATTCAAGTCAAATATTTCCCAATTTTGTGTTTTATGTCACATTATTATCTTCTGGTAATCTTTTAAAAATTTACTAAAAAAGTAAAGGTTATGTAATATACAAATAACTCAATATTTTAAATACGACGAATTGTACCTTTTTTATATGATTAATACCATTTTCTAGATCTCTGGAAGTGTCTAGCTCTGTGTTTCCTGCACTCAGGCGAAATTGCAGGTCTAAAATTGTTCATTACAATACACTTCAAAATCATTAGCAGCTAAAGATTATGTGCCAATTCAACTTATTTGTAAATCTATAAAGTATAGTTTTAATTACCTGATTTTTCACCGGCATATGTTAACATTTTCCTCCCTCCATGAACTTTACTTCCATTATCATCACTAAAAGCACCCTGTTTTCAGTTTTAGTTTAAAAACCATTATCACTAACCATTATCATTATAATTTAAGAGAAACTGAAGATTAGATTGAAAAAATTCAAATCAAATTGTATCCTAAACAGTCACTTAAATCATCTAAAAGTTCAAATTTATTTGTTAAAATAAATTTACCCTGATTTTAATATTCATCAAGTTTCTCCTTCCACCAACACTTCCTATAAAAACAAGAAACCAAATTATGTAAACATCAAAAGATGACATTTAGAGTGAAAATGTATGTCGACTATCATTAAATAAAGTATACATTCTTCGTATACTTAAAAACTATACATCTCCGTATAAAAAATAATAAATATTAAATGTACCTCGATGATCACTAGCGCCAGAGCCTTGTATGAGAGTGGAAATGAGCACAACACTTGTTACAAATCTTGCAAAACTTGTAGAATCCATTTGTATTCTGTTCTTTAAAAAGTTAGGATTAGTATTTCGTGAGTAGAGAAGGTCAAAAGATGGTAAATCTTGGTCTTTTATAGAGTTGTTAGACAAGGTCAAAGTAATAAGCAAGGTTAAGGTTCTTCCGACAAGTTGCCTAGTTCTACTCATTTTTTATGATTTTGAAATTGATTCTGGTTACAGAGCCTTGAAGTACTCAATGATTATTAAATTGGTTAAGTAAAGAAACTAAGGGATATGTACTGATCAATGAGCCATTTGTTAGCATCAGATGCATGCTTCATTTTAATTTTGATTAGTGATTGTATGTATATTCTGACTGAAAAATTCTAACATAAATCAGATTCCCGTCTAATTTATAATTTCCTGTCTAATTTATAATTTATGAGTAAATTCATAAGTCAATCTATATGAATTAGAAATAATTTTAAATTCATCTAATTTCATTTCTTCATAAATATAATTTATTTTCAACTATAAAATCTACAACTTACTTGTAAACTTGATCCATTGAAAGATTTTTCATGTTTAATGGCCAAAATCGATTTCAACAATCAAAATGGATACATATATATACATGATCTAAATATATAATGGTTACATTGTTTTTTATATTTTATTACAGACTCACCATTGTGTATATGTGTGAGGATAAATGTAAAACTCGAGAATTTATTTTATTCTATTACTTTTGTAATTAAGTTAACAATTTAATATTATATATTTTCTATTAGTATTTAAAATATAATTCTAATAGTAGTGGGAGTGGGTGGTTTCCTTATTAGTTTTTCCCTTGATCTATATAAATTTTCAGTAGAAGGTTAGAAACTTAATTTAGGGTTTGTTTGTTGTACGATTCAAATAAAATAAAATTTAATTCAAATGATCTATTTTATATATAAAACAGGTCATTTAAATTAAATTTTGTCTATTTAAATCGATTAATAAAATGCCCCTAAATTGAGCAGTCGACAAGCAATTCTGATAGCAGAACTCCATCGCCATTTAGCTTTTCCTTGGTAAGCTGCACCTTTTCTTTTACACATCTGTATGGTTGCAGAGCCACAATATTCATCAATTCAAATTCCTTATCTTGGACGGTCACTTCTCTATCACCAATTTTAATTTGTTACTTCCAGTCTCTCTCTTCCATACCATTATCGTGTTACATCATCATCATTGTAATCCTGATTTCCAGTTCTCTTTTATAAATCCAATTTAGTTTTCTTCCTCTCCTAAATTTACAATTGATGCATTCAAACGTTTAGAGGCGGTTTGTTATATGATTTAAATTGGTAAAATTCAATTTATCATTTGAATCGAATTTTATCAATTTAAATCGTATAACAAACTGCCCTTGAATTTTTCTGTAACGTACCTAGGCTTTTATAAAAGAAAACATTGGATAACATCTATCACCATCATTCTCTTCACTGATCACAATTAATTAGCCTTCCCCTGATCTAATTAGTTGTTCCTTAAGTAATTGGCATTAACTACTATTGGTCATTGCCGTGTAGTATGTAGTTAAGTAGTAACAGTAGTACTGCTATACAAAATAGACCATTTAAATTGGATTTTGTCCATTTAAATCGTATAACAACTAGTCCCTTAATTTTATTTTTTTAAGTGAATTGATTATTGTATAACTATAACTTTTAGGTATTTAAGTAGACCATCCATCGTATTTGGTGAATTCGAATAATCGAGTTAAGTCGTCTGAGGTAAGGGAATTTATTGACATCGAAGTTTCTATTTTCGTATTATCACTATACTCGAGTTAAGATTGATATGTAAATTTAACATAAATCTGAGTGTATCACGTAATTTCGCCAAAACCTTACTATATTATTTAAACATGCGGCAAAATAGTACTACTACAAGTGTCAGTGTTAGACCAAAACCCTGATTCCAGGGGCGGAGCTACGTATGGGGCACATGGGACAAGTGCCTCACCTCAATTCTGACAAGGAAATGTCTAAGATACCCTCTGTAGCTTTTGTATCCAAATCTAAACTTAGTTTACTATATATTTGGTGCATTTATACCCTCCTTTTTTTGTACTTTCTTTTCTTTGGTTGATCCTTGGGAATGATTGCCCAGCCATTTAAATGCCCCCATTTGGTTTGGTGAACAATAATTTGGCCTAAAATATACTTTAAATAACCCTATTTCAATTTCATTCCAAATACAATTTCACCAAAATCTCCATTTAATATCATGCCAATCAGGCCATTTGATCATTTTTCTTTCACTTTATCTAATTATTAGCATAATTTCTTATTTAATAATCTAACTAATTAATATTTTATCTTCATTTACTTGCTATCATACATCTACCAAAACTAAACAAGGACACTAATTGGCGATAACAATAAGAAATTTGTTAAGTTAATATTCATGAGTTCTACTGTTTATTATACAACTAATATTTTTTATTAAGTAATCATTTATTTACATAAAATCAAGTTATTACACATATGTAAATTAAGTCATCATTTCATTTTCCATTCTTCACCATATATGCGTCATACTTAAATGTTGATTAATTAGCTTTATCATCATTTACTCATATTTCTATTAAAAAAAAAAAGAAATCCACAAAAGAAATGTGTCGCTTAGGCGGACAATGGAAGTATTTAACAAAAATACAAATTTATGTTTATGTAAAATATCGATATTCTTAGCTATTAAACTCCAATGTTTACGCTATAACCATAATGTTTGTTTGTATATATTAATCACTTTGTAGAAATAGTCTGTTAAGAAACTTAGTCTCTTATGATAATGAACCACAACTCAGTTGGTAAGACGCTTCACCTCCTAGTAATAGGTCGGGGGTTCGAGTCACCCTTTAACCATTTCAATTAAAAAAAAAAAAATTACTCTCTTTCCATCAAGGCTTAAATTTTTAGCTTGCATGTATATAAGCTTTATTCGTTTGAGTTCGTTTAAGTGCCCTACCTGACTCGAAATCTTAGCTCCGCCACTGTGGCTGACTCAACAGATTCGAATCAATTTCACATTTTGTGAGAGTTGAATACCAAATTGTAACTGTATTGATTGAGAGTGAAAAGATTACAGAATATTTACAATCTCAGCAAGTGAGTGCAAAGAAGAGAATGAGTTAGCTTAAATAAGAACTCTAACTAACTAAGTTAACTACCTTGCATTACATGTCTTTAAATAATAATATAAAACACAATTGCAATATTACTTAAATCAAGAAAACGTTACAAAGAAGCACGCTTTGTATTCTTCTCTCTTTTAGCCTTGAATTGTTGAATGATGCTACTGCATGAATCACTGTATTCCTTATTCCTTGAATGATCATCTTTACACCCCCCCTCCCCCAGAGGAAAATGGATATTAACCATATTCATCTTGCTACTAAATCTTGAAATGGAATTGCAGATAGAGGCTTGGTGTAGATATCAACTACTTGTTCAGTGTTGGGAACATGAATTAACTTGATCAATCCATCTGCTATCTTTGCTCAAACAATGTGACGATCCAGCTCTATATGTTTTGTACATTGATGCTCCACTGGATTATGAGCCAAATGATAAGTGAATAGATTATCAGTAACTAACAACACTGGCTTGTCTTGTAGGATTTGCAAGTCATCCAAAAGGAATTCAATCCATTGAGCTTCACAAGTGGCATTAGCAACTGCCCTGTATTCAACTTCAGTACTAGACCTGCTCACAACTTGTTGTTTCTTGGACTTCCAGCTGATCAATGAGTTGCCAAGATAGAAACAATATCCAGTGACACTTATCCTAGTATCAACACAGGCACCCCAATCTGCATATGAGTATCCTTTAAGCTGCAAACCACTTGAACTCCTATAGAAAATCCCTTGTCCTATGGTGCCCTTTAAATATCTCAAAACCCTATGTGCTGCAGACAAATGCACATTAGTAGGACAACTCATAAATTGACTAAGCATTTGAACACTAAAAGCAATTTTTGGCCTAGTAACTGTAAGATACAAAAGTCTGCCAACAAGTGTTTTGTATACCTTATGATCAGACAAAGGAACACTCGACTCTTTAGAAAGTTTAAGTTTAAGAGTTGTCACTTAAAATGTCCAAAGTATATTTCCTTTGACAAAGTTTAATCGAGCAACATATCTTGCTACCTCAATACCCAGTTTCACAGCAAGAATTTGAGACATATTATTTCCAGATACAATATTATTATCAACATAAACCAATAAAGTTGTAAAAGACTTACCTTTAGACTTAGTGAACAAAGATAAATCAGCTAAGGACTGTGTGCAACCAAAATGAATTAAAAGAGCCAGCTAGTTTTAAAAGCCATTGTCTAGATGCTTGCTTGAGGCCATATAAGCTTTTCGTTAACTTACAAACCTGTTGACCATTACCATAACCTGAAGGTGGCTTCATATAAACATCCTTATCTAATTCTCCATGAAGGAAAGCCTTAAATACATCTAGCTGATGTAAATACCAACCTTTAGCTGCAACAATAGATAATAAAATTTTCACAGTAGTAATCTTGACCACAGGAGAAAAAGTGTTAAAGTAATCAAACTCTTCTTCATGTGTGTAGCCTTTAGCTAAAAGTCTTGCCTTATATCTATCAAGGCTGCTATCTGCTTTCAACTTGACTTTATACACCCATTTGCAACCAATAGCCTTTTGTCCCTCACGTAAATCAGTGAAATACCAAGTATTATTCTCCTCTAAGGTTTTAATTTCCTCTTGCATTGCAGCTTTCCATTCATCATGTTTGATAGCTTCTTTAAAGCTTCTTGTCTCATTAATATAAGAAATATAAGCTATAAAATATTTATAACTATTAGAGAGTTGATCAGTAGACAAAAAGTTATGTAAAGAATAACTAGCAGGAGGTGTAGTAACCAAATTATCAGATAAAACAAGAGAACAATATGCAGAAGAATTATGAATCCTTAAAGAGAGAGGAACCTCAAATTGATAAAGATCAAGGACAGAAGATTTTGTCTTCTTCTCTGAGGTCTAGAAGAAACAAATTCTACAAGAAGAGAAATATCAAGAGAATGATGTTCATTAGGTTCAAGCAAAGTTGTTTCCATTGCATGTCAGTATGCTTAGAGATATGTACATAAGATGAATATGCAATTTGTTCTTCAACAGTACTATGATCAACAAAGTTAGTAGGGGAGACAAGTGTCTCAGGAGAAGAAACAGGATTATAAGCATGAAGAGGATCAATTAACAAAGGCTCTGAAAGAACTAAAGAGTCTTGAGAAAACAAATCTTCAGTAGTTTTAAAAGAAAATTTATGTTCAAAGAAAACAACATCCCTGGAAATGAAAATCTTTTGAGATGATAAATCTAACAATTTGTAACCTTTAACACCGACTTGATGGCTCAGGAAAACACATTTACTTGCTCGAGAATTGAATTTAGTCCTAGAAGCAGTTCTAGTGGAAGCATAACAAAGGCATCCAAATACATTTATTGTACCATAGTCTGGAACTTGCTGTAAAGTAACTGATAAGGACTCCGATTGTGCAATATATGAGTAGGAACACGATTTATGATATATACAACAACACTAATAGCCTTAGACCAAGACTGCATAGGAACATGACTTTGAAAAAGCAGGGCCCGAGCAACTTGTAAAATATGTTGATGTTTACGTTCCACACACCCATTTTTTTTTTGGTGTGTCAACACAAGAACATTGGTGTAAAATACCATAAGACTCATAATAATCTTTGAACATAAATTCAACACCATTGTCAGAAAGAATCACCTTGATTTTGATATTAAACTACGTATGCACAAGAGTATAGAAATTTTGTAAATGAGTACGTGTTTCAGATTTATAACGCATAAAGAAAACCCACGTACTTTGAGAATAATCGCCGACAATAGTAAGAAAGTAACGAGCACCGTTTTAAGAATCTAAAGAGTATGGTCCCCAAATGTCAACATGAACCAAATCAAAGAAAGCTTTAGAAACAGAATCATTAATTGGAAAACTAAGCTTCTTTAATGGCATACATCGCAAAACAGAAGGATAATGGCCTAATAGAAGGTTCCACAAAACATAAGTTTCATCAACTTTCTTAGTAGAAACATTTGCTAAAGAAGCAACCGAATGTAAAGGAAAATCAGGTTGAAATTGCAAATGATAAAGGATATCTTTATGCCCAGCATAACCAATCATTTTGTTGGACAACTTGTCCTGCAAAATACAATCATCAACGTAAAAAAATAGCACGTAAATTATTATGAATGCAAAGCTGATGAACATATACCAAATTAAACTGGAAAGCAGGAACAAAGAAAGCATTATGCAGCTGTAAGTGAGAACTCAATTTTACAGTTCGAGAATTGATAGATTTAGTAACATTACCAGTTGGCAACTGGATAGATTTAGAAGCCTCAACAGGACTAGTAAAATAAGCATCAGTAGAACATAACATGTGATCAGACGGCCATGTATCCAAAATCCATGCATTATTCATAGAATTAGACATTAAAGCAATACTTGAATTACCTGATGGAGGGGTAACACGTGGAGAAAGTGTATGTGCTACAACAACAGTGCCAAGACTTGATTCCCTGTCAGAAATACCCTTGTGATTCCTCACAAATTCCACATACTGAGAGAACATATCATGATCAAAGAAGTTGATATCATCAGTAGAGTTACCATTCTCAGATTCATTATTGAGTACATCATTAGCATGTGCTTTATTCATCTGAAGCACCATAGAAGTAGTATTGCCTTGAGATTGTCCTGCGTTTCTTGAAACTTTATCACCCTTCCAGTTGGGTGGGTAGCCAACTGAAAACACGTATCCATAGTATGGCCTAAAAACCCACAATGTTTGCATTTGAGAATAGATCACTTGTTAGGACTATAACTATAATTGTTGGTGGGAGTATAAGCTGCATTGGCATTGTGATTGCCATGATTCTCAACAACTTGACTAGCCATCATAGCCATATTATCCAGAGGAGAAAGTTGAAGATTTCTATGACTTTCTTCTTGTTGAAGGATGGCATAAACCTTAGCCATATCAAGGATAGGCTCCATTATAAGAATCTGGCATCTAACATGACTAAAAGAGTCATTCAAACCAACTAAAAGGTTAGAACGGAATCACTATGCATAGTAACACTCAATTCTTGAGTTAGATTGCAGGTACATTTACCACAAGAACATGAAGGAAGAGCTCTATAATTGTAATATTCATCACAAATAGCAACAAATTGACTGTAAAAATTTGTAATGGATTGAGTCCCTTGTTTAATCAATTAATCGATTTCTTTAAAGTAAAAACCCGAGTACCATCACTTTTCATGTATCTAGCACAAAACTCATCCCACATTCCTTTGGCAGAAGTAACATAAACACGTGTATTGTGAACAGGCAAAGTACAATAATAGGTTAACCAATAAGGGACCAAGGCACCTTTTCCCAAGTCTCAAAGGTAGGAATATCAGAAGGATCAGGTGGCTTGATTGTGCCATCAAGAAAATCGAATTTGCCTTTGACCTTGAGTGACATACGAACTGACTTTGCCCAAGCAGCATAATTGGTACCATCAAAAGTTTTAGCAATAACTCGAATACCCGCACTCTCATTGGGATGGATGAAGTATGGAGAATGCGGATCGTGAGTAGGACTCACAACAAGAGGAGTGGTGGTAGAGGAATTGGTATCCGCCATGGATGAACAAGATCGAAGAAAATGGTTATTTCCTCAATGAAATAAAAAAACAATTGAACCACAAAATTACAGTGAATCTCAAGTCACTGCAACAAAGAACAAACAGAGAGAAAAGCAGAAACAGAAAGAAATCGATCTCAGAACGACGATCGTTACCCGAATGATACCACGTGAGAGTTGAATACCAAATAGTAACTGTACAGATTGAAAGTGAATAGAGTACATAATGTTTACAATCTCAAGTGAGTGAAAAGAAGAGAATGAGTTAGCTTAATGAGAACTCTAACTAGCTAACTTAACTACCTTGCATTACAAGTCTTCAAGAATAATATAAAACACAATCTCAATATTACTTTGAAAGAATATAAGATCGTGACTTTTGTACTAATATGTTGTTTTCACTTATGTTAGTACTAATGTTGGTACAACAGTTCGTGTAACAGAGTAAATAACAATGTAGCGAAATAAACCGAATAACAAACAACAAATTATCTTAGCAGGTGTATAAGATATATACCTGCCGAAACCTGACGGCAAATATCCACTAAAATAGTAATGGATGTACAAAAAGATCCAAGAGACTTGAATCACAAAATACTAGTAAGAATAGAAAAATCATATTCCAAATCTATCTATCTAGAATACCTAGCTAGAAGATTGAAAGACTAGTATACGTGAAAGAGTATCTATGCTATGAAAATTGATTTCTTTGCTTTTCACGAAGTACTCTTCACGTTGAGCTTGATCAGGTCTATATAGATCTTCAATCTGCATGATCAAGCCCATGGATTTTGTTGCCTATCATTATCTTCAAGAGTCCACAAGATCTTAACTACCAAGAGTCCTTTGCTTCTTGTTCACTCCAAGAAACCAACTGATCTTGATAGCTTTTAAGATACGCTTTCTTTGGTGTCTCTCTTGATATAAGAAGACTCTTGCATATTACAAAGACTAAAACACACATGGAACTATGTAAGTGTTAGTGAAAAATGGTAATTAAACCAAATAAATCTAATGTGCATAAAACTGGACCGATGGATGTTATAGAGACTGTTGGAGCAACATTAGCTCAAACAGTTTGCCTAACATCATGCACTTTCAATCTCCCCCTTAATCCCTTTCTTCACAACACTCCTAGAAACACAAACAAATAAAATAAAAAAAATAAATTGAAGACAAGAACAAGTAAGATTTTTGGATTTTTCAAGTTGTTAATTGTTTTTATATTTTTGAAATAAGTATAATATGAAGACAGTACATAAACTAAGACAAGACAGAATTGAAAAACACGAAAGACTTAAAAAGGAAACAAAAATAGAATGACACAAGGATGGAAGGCAGTGTTTCCTCAGCTCACTATTCTCTCCCTTGTTGTGATGAAAGGAGAGAAACCAAAGTGTTGCGCTCATGAAGGAGAGGAATGATATGTTCATCACTGGCCTCAATCTGTTGCATGATGAGCTGATCAGGCATGGTCAAGGGCTTGGGCACAAAAGGTAGCTCAAATGTGAAAACAACAGTTGGTTCAATGTCCTCTTCTACATTTGGTTTCTGATGTTCAACCCAAGGGAGATCCTGGACTCGGTTGGAACTCAAAATCCTATGTGAGACCGAGTAAGGCAAAAATGACTCTATGAGCTCCATTGTAGGACCGGGAACAAAGTTCCTAAAGGTGATGTATCCATATAGCAGAGATGGATACATCAGATTCCCCACAGCTCCTCTTGAAGGAAACTTCCCAATGTTCTCCAAAATACAAGCACCCAAATTAACCGGATGACCCAGTTTAAGTTTGTAGAGCAGCACTGTTGTAGGTATGGACACCAGTGTGAAATTGGTTGTGTGTAACCAATTGTGAGTGGAGGTCAGAAAGACTGCCATCATCAGGGCAGTCAAATTCTTAGCCTTGAAATCAGAGGTCCAACGATTAACCTTTCCCCTAGTGATAACTCGAGCCAGTTCATCCATTGATACATCAAGCTCAGACTCCTCAACATCTAAGGCACTTAAATAATCATTAATGCACTTGGGACTAAAAATGTATACCTTACCATGAAGATATGTCTTCCAATGTTTAGGAGTCCCTTTCATGCCAAAGTCCTCCGATAGGTTGAAGTAGAGCTCTTTGAGGACCATAGGAACATAAGCCCCCAAATCAGTGATAGATCCCAAAATCCCACGATACTCCAGAAATTGAAACAACATGTGCTCCCTACAATTTTACTCATGAAGATGAGTCTCATTCAAAATTGGCCACTTCACAAACTTGTGCTAGTCAGCAACATTATCCTTGGTGGAGAACTTGAGCGAGTAGGCAGGCAGGCTGAAATCTGCAGGAGCTGGAATTGGAGTGGGTAAAGTTACTTCCCCAGCTTCCTCATCAGTGTCCATAACATCCACGGACTCAGCGGCGGAAGAAGCCTCGTCATCCACATCTATATCATATGTATTGTCATCTGTAGCAGAGGAACTGGACATAGAGTCTTCCACAGTGTCAGCCACAGTGCCATCGACATTGGCTGCATCAGAAACATGGCCATCGACTTCATCATGAGACATCTCCTCCTCTGCAATCCATTGAGAAAACAAAGCACACAGGCGGGCACGACCCCTGAGTTTCTTGGGTGGTCGTTCATTAGCAGTAGATGCTCCCCCTAAATTAGGGCTTGCAGTTGCTGATACCGGAGTTTCTTTCGGTGGGGAACTAGAGGTGCCTTTTTCACGGCGGTGATACATAAGACCCACGGGAGTGCCCATAGAGTCAGGTTGGCAGTTGTGATTGGAGAAGATGATTGCTCGGGACTAAGGTTAGCAGATGAGGCTGGTGAGGTGGGATTAGAGAGTTGAAACAAGATTTCAGCTGCTAGGGATTCTTTGTCCATGGTGATAGATCGAATTGTGATAGGAACACGGAGAAGCACAAAGGGAGAAACAAAGAGTAAATGAAACTCTAATAATGGTGAGAGAAAGAGTGAAGGTAATTGTGAGAGACACAAGGGAAGACACAATATTTAAAGATAAAAAAGAAGAAAGAAGGGAGAAGAATCCGGAAGCCGAAGAGTCACACTTAAATTCAATCACTATATGCATTGAATCTCTGACAGACTTAGGACTTCGAGAAGAAGTAAGTCTCACATGTGTCAAGGAATTAATGTGTTTCTTATACCTGCACTTAAACACAGCTAAAAGCAATCCGACGAATAGCATATTTCGGATAAATACTTGCAGTATTTCTGATTTTAGGCAAGAGATCGTGACTAACCAAAGAACAAGTTATCAATTAGTGCACAAGAACACAAACTCTCTACATCTACCAATTTTGATACATAATCAAATTTAGAAAAACTCGTGGTATCATATTAGAGGTTGAGCAAAATTGTAAGTACCAAATTCACTGTGAGATGAACAATTACATCAACAACCATTCCCATCCTACAAACTGACAAAACAAATAAAGACTCCTCCTAAATGCAGGCTCTATACTCCTTAAGACAAAGTGCAGACATATAAGATCAGTCAACCAAGTCAACTCACAAGCTAACCCAAAATGAAATCAAAAGCAATGGGATCCAACCCCTATCTTAACTCCTCAAAAAGTAAATTAAAACAGAGTAACTTGGTTGAGGCCTCTACGTACGACAACCCAGGGGTTACTATGAGTCGGCAAACCATGTCAAATAATTGGAAACCGCATGAATCCCGTGAAAAGCTTTGGCTTATGCGGAGTGAAGGCAGACACGCAACTCATAGCATAAAGATATGGTGTCTCTAATAGAATTGGGTGTACAAATTTGTGATTCAATGTAGGCTTAGAGAATCTTTTGGACTGCATCAGTACTAGTGCAATCCATAACAAAGTCACAACAAAACATGGTCCCCATTAGACTCTTCTTGGTTGGCCTTCATTGACTCTTTATTTGGCCATCATTGGGCTCTTTTAGTTGCTTCCAAAAATAGTGCAAGGGAGAGGAGGAAACCAAGAAAACAGGACACCCACAATACTCAAGAGAGAGAGAGAG
>JAYMSP010003022.1:0-21485 GCA_036897095.1 Plantago elongata
GGGGGGGAAGTACAGCTAGTGTGCAAAGGATACACCCCATTCAGAACTCCGATTCAAAACTGAGTTGAACCAGAAAACTTCAAACTCGGGCCATAACAACCTTCTCCAGAAGATTGAGTCAACCAGAATTGTGACAGCTGCAATGCAAAATTGTGCTATGTCATATCATTGAGTAAAAAATAACAAAGAGACTGAATGATATGGAAATAGCACAATCCAGGTCACAAACCTATGCAGAGCAGGGCAGTTACCGCGCAGGATATTACAGTTTTCCAAAATGAAATTGATCTAGTCTGCAGCAAAATTCAGGAAAAGCTAAATTACCAAATGGACAACCAGTCAATTAATAATTAGATGATTGGTCAAAGAAATAAGCCAGCCATCAGGGAATTTCCAGCCGTTTACTCCAGAAGTGATGCACATTGGCCATAAACTCATCTCATGTTTACAAGTATGACATGAACCAAAACAAATGAAACCAGTAAATAGTTTAATTGATAAACAAACTATTTTGCAAAACAAATGAGCAAAGAACACATGGAAAATAACGATTAATGACAACAAAGAATGATAAGAAAATATGTTCATAACAAGAGGCAGAAGTATACCAGCAGTAACTGTAGACCAAGAGGCGCAACAAGAAGCAAGATATCACATCGGAAGACAATTGTAGCAAAAATCTGACCATTACAACCAAAGAAGATCATTAGCGGTGACTGGTGAGGGCAAATCTATACTCCAGTGTGACATTTCTAATGTTGGTACTCCAGAGTGCCCTTATCCAATTGAGGGGGGAGGGGGGGAGGGGGGCAAGTCAAATGCCCACGAAATGTCATTGATCACAAACACGAACTGAACATACTTCTCAACGAACAATCATTAATGCCAAACTGCCAAATGTTCAGTCAGTTCCATCCCTAGATACTAGTCATCAATAACTAATTACAATTAAGGTACTAATTGTAAATTAGAAGGTGGACGTGCCAATCAATCCCAAATTACAATTTCACGCAAATCTGATCGATTGAAGGCCGTCTGAGATAAACTGATAAAGAAGCATACAGAAAAGAATCTGACGCATGTGAGTGGGACGAAGTCCATGATGTCTTGTGAATGACTAATATTCCATGTCTATCTTCCGGCATTTGGCATTCGCTCACACGTGAAAGGCATGATAAACCTCCTAAATGCAATTATTACCTTAACTGTAAATAGTTATTGATAATTAGTTCTGGAGTACCAAAATTGGAAATGTCTCACTGAAGTACGAAAAAAGGATTCTACCCTTGGTGGGGATTATGAAGAAAGATCAGGTGGGGTTTTTAATCGACCATTTTGCTCTCTTTATCTTATTGCTTTTGTTTTATATTTAACATACAGATGTATATGAGGAGACAGATGTAATTTGTTACTAACGGAAAGAAGCAATCAGTGTCAGACATACCAAACATTTCAGTGCTGATTGAAAACTTCTCCTAAACCAATAGCCATATGCCAAGTTAACTGCAACAATAAATAAAGACAATGTGAGCATACATAAATGCAGTTCCTCAAACAAAAAGATGTCATGAAAAGATCTTGTAATTCAACTATTAAGCTAACTTTTGTAATTAGTAGCTACGGTTTGGTCAAACTTTAAGAGAACGAATTGCAAGCCAACAATCGTGATGTGTGGTTTTTTTTCACTATACATGTAACTGACTAATGATATTCACTTTGGTTAACTTTAGCAACTGGAGTATCATGGAACTTACCTAGGCCAAACGCCAAGATATTAGGAAGCGGGCGTGTGCAGTAAAACAGAAGGTGGAATTGCAGTGCAGTCAATATAACAAAGAAGGCCTCAACTACAGTCCCAAAATTCTTCTTTATCTGCTTAAATTTCAGAGGAACAATCTATCATTGTTTGTCAAGCAAGATATATTGCTAGTGGGTAACAACTTGGTGATACTCAACACAAGTGGACTAAGCTTCATGGAGAGCATGGGAGCAAGAGAGTAAATGAAAATTATTGAATACCTGAACGCGGAGAAAGCGTAGCGTAGATAAGATGATGCAGCCTAGCACTAGACGAACTGAGACAGAAAAGAAAAAAAGATCAATTGCCACCAGCGTGCAGACCAAGGAAATATTCATGACCCAGTGCTAATTCAAATACTATAATGAAAAGTACGTGGAGAAAGTTATTTTGAAACCCAGCTATCCAGGATTAACACCCCAGCATGCTAATTTATCACAAGAAACGAATAAAATGCAAACAGATTAGCCTGCCTGCAGGAGAACAGCTACCTGCGTAAAGGCTGTAAATCTTTGGCAACTCAAGCAAACTTGCAATTAGTGCATAAGGGGATGCTGAAATAGACACAAGCAAGGCACCTGTGGAGATGGTAAGTACAAATTCATCAGCATTACTTTAACATCTCCTAATATTCTCGCTCCAAAATATATACTCATTTCTAATCATGGTATTCAATCTAAATAGCGTCTCCTCTTTTCCTCAACCCTAATGAAGTAATCAGGGTAAACAAAATGCCCAGTTGACTATATACGTCTATATATATCTCTATGAATCTAAACCATTTTGCAGATATACATATAATACCCATTATGAATTCTAGCCAGTCCATCTCTCAAGAATATAGTATAAGCAACAATACCTATAAACGTGCGGGGAACAACTCCTGGAAATTCCAAATGATCATACTTCCATGGCCAAGAATACACAGAACCACAAGATCAACAAAATAAACAGGCAAAAAGAATACAGGAAAACACTAGCACATTAGAACCCAGCTCAGCCAAAGATCAAAACTTTACCTTCTCCAGATTATGCCTATGATACAACATGTCGTGCATTGCCTACAAAACAAGAATACAGCTCAGAACCATCATGGTTTGTGCCAAATTTCATTCATAAAGAAAATAAAAGAGGAAAATTAATTACTCCAGTAAATCATGGATTCACAAAGGCAAAACACAAGAACTTGAATTGCAAAAATTAAGCTTTTATACCTGAACATTGAAGCTTTCTTCCACCTTTGTATAAGGTACCAGGAAGACATAAAGAGCAGCAATTGAGCCCAGTAACAGATCATAACCTTATGAAAGCAATTGTAGATGAATTAATTGAGGAATTGAAACTATGCTTCGATAAAATGTTAGAGTTAATATGCTCAATAACTATCATACCGTATTGCTGCATAAATTCCGAGCTCGGAGCCATTTCTTAATTCTTCTACAGAGCTGCTAAGTCCAAGACTCTGCTACAGAAATAGACGAGAAAATTGTTCAATCAAGAAAGGAAATTAGAAAGCTGACGAGTCATTTTTCATTTCGGTCCTCGAGCATTTGGAACCCGACTAAAACCGGACTGAAGTGGACCGGAATCGGTTGGACGGACTTGGATCGAACCAGATCATCCGTCCAATCCGGCCAATTTTAGGTTAGTTTTCCCTTTCTCTTTTAAATAAGGTTAGAGATATAATTTAAAGTTCGAACTTTATTCATGTATCGATGTTTTTATGGATCGTATTTAATTTAATTTGTACGTTGTTTATTGTGAATATGCACACCACGAAAACTTACTTCATGTAGTTTAAATCAATTGCACACTACTAATCAATTGGTATGGTGCGATCAACCTTTGAATTGCACATTAATATACACAATCAATTACTAGTGTTTGCTTCAGATCATCTATTCGCATTGCATACCTGTAGTGATTGGTTGGTTGATTAACAGGTAACATAGTGATTGATTAGGTATCAAGTACTCTGACGTCTAGTGTACATTTGGTAGTTAAGGAGTTGGGGAAATGCAGCATAGGGAAGTAGTGATGATTGGTGAAGAAGTCCATCTCTATCCCACTCATGTCTTGAGAGCTATTCGAATTTGGTGTCTTGTTGGTGTTGTCTATATTAGAAGCTGAAGTGGAGGATCTGTTTTTCTAGGTTTGAGCCTGAAGTGTTTTGCTACAACTACTGTGTTTTCACATTGAACATTACACTGTCAGTGGAATCAATGTTTGTGTTAATTCATTTTTTATGAAGGATTGTGATAACTAGTTCCTGTTGTTGTTCATGATAACTAGTTTGTGTTGCTAAGGACTTGGTTGCTTTTCAAACTTTACTCAGCAATTGAGTTCTTTCTGTTAAAAACTTGACATTTGATGATCACTCTTTTCAAATGGTATTGTTGTGCTTTGGTTTCCTGTGTTTGCACGTTGAACATTACACACCTCTAACGGAATCAGTACTAGTGTGAGTTAATTTGAATCAAGATCGCAATGAACATGTAAATCGTTGTGCAGACTGGGATAGTAGTGGTAATTTGTGAAATCCCTCTCCATCCTACTGCCGTATTCTGACAGATGTTCAAGTGTGGTGTTATACCTGAGTTCTTTCAGTTTTAACTCATCAGACAGATGTTTAAATTCGGTGTTGTAGCTGAGTTCTTTCTCTACTTGAATTGATATCAGTCGGGGACACACTTCAACTAGTTTATAATATTCGAGAATCTTAGACTCTCCATTCTTGATCTGCACAGAAGCTAATTGTCACTGTAACTTAGAATCAAAATCACTATTCTGATGTAAAAAAGTTCTAGAAGGAGATTAAGAACAACTGCAAGTTTCTCCTTTCCTCATTTGGTTCTTGAAATGACGAAGGAACTAACAACTAAACATTTTTTGCTCAGTCACAGACAGGTATGTATTTCAGAGAAACAAAGAACTTGCCGACTACCCGAGCAGGGAAAACTGACTAAATATAGGTGCTGCCAAGATGACTTCATATTTTATGAGAATGCTGAGAACTTGCTCAGGGTTTCAGAAACAGAGGATTTATTCGGAACTCTCCGAAAGCGTTTACGCTTGAAATGCCAACTTGTTTGCCAGACACAGATGATATATCATATGTATGTTTTCTGTAGCATCAAGACACAATCCACTGGTTTCCTTCACTGTATGTATAGTCACAAAACAAGTAACTTTATATAACTTGGCACAGTTATGTTTCTGTATATGCTTCGAATCATGAAGCTTTCAACACTAAAGTTAGGTGTTGAATCTGTGCAAGAGAAAACACGCGCCCATGCTTTAAAAGCAGGATATGACTAGTAATTGTACAATCAACATGAAATATTTCATTATATATATCAAGAAGCACGAATAATCGCTTCAATATATACTTCAAACCGGATTAAGTGAATCAATCACTATGCAAAAGCAACTGACCTAGAAAGTTTACATAAATTAAGCCTTGGAAAACCTCACGAATTCACTCGTTATACATGAATATTTTCAGAACATAGTATAATTTTTTTGCTAAAAAGAGGTGAAGCAGTCTGTCTCAGAGGAGTTTGAATCGTCACACGGAGAATGGTTGTGTCTTCCTTCATAGGTTGTTATTACCATCCGGCAATCTTCAGACAGGCGCTCCACTCTCTTCTTCACTCGACAGTTGTTATGCGTACATTTGTAGTAACTTCTGTAAGAACAAGGAGAACCATACTTAGTATCCAATACATTACTGAATTATCCTGGTTTCTGAATCATGATCCCATAACAAATTAAATCATTACAAACAGATGATACAGCTTAATGCATGGCATCAAATTTTCTGAGCTATCATAGAATCAAAGTCCATTCTTATAGCAGGCAAAACTACCAATGAGCATTTAGAGATATACAGATCCCAGTGACAGTGTTATAAAACGCAGCTAGCAAGTCATTTTACTTGCACATATACTTTTCGAGCCACTGAGACTGTTTAAAAAACCTACAAAAAAGGGGATTTTGTGTTCTCTATGCGATGTGTATATCATCCAGCCCCTACATAGATTCATCTCTCAACATAATATAACCGTCAGTTTATGAGAATGCCACCTGATGCATATATATGATAATGAGACTAGAGTTTCGAAGAAGGTTCTATGCATTTCAATGATCTCAAAGGGCCTATACACCAAGACAACTGTTTTTTTTGACAAGTCACTATAAGAATGGATAGAAGGTGTTGCAACTATATGTGCAGTCTACTACATATAGGTTTCATGTGCGAACATTACAAATTTACACGTGTATACATGCCTAACTTATGCAACGCAAGTCTGGATCCTTAGTATTAGAAATGAGAAAATTGAAATGATCCAGAATAAGGCAAAAGAACTCCAGAGGGGGATAAATTACTCGAACGTAATTTGAAGAATCTCCTACAGATTATGTACGGCGTTCAGAAGAAATTATATATCAATGATCAAAGCAGATTACAGCATTTTTAAGCGAAAAAGATAAGAATTGGGATTCGTTATGAATTCAATAATGCATCTTTCAACACCTAACACATTAAATCCCTTCTTACTTCAAAATCCAAAACTTATGAAAAATGGGACCAAGATAATATGGTTATATGTATATCTAGTTAAGGAAGAAATGAATGAAAACAAGTAGATATACTCTATACTAATTTAAACTCTGGCAAGTCAAGATACTGTAGAACACATTGGGTAAAATTCAAGAACAGACATCGTTAGCTTACCTCGGATGAAGGCTATTCTTTACGACTTTCTGTCCATATTTTCTCCATTTGTACCCATCATCAAGCACATCGACATCACTCCTTGTTTGGAAACAAAATCTTGGCTCTCGCAGCTTTCTCCTTGCCTTGAACTTGCTCTTCTCTGATGATGAACTCCTCCACCTACATTCGAATTAGTCCTTCCAATTAAGTCGATTTTGCATGTCATATATATATTCTCAAGTTGCAGTAAAACTAATTTTCACCAGTTGGGAGATTTAATCTATGATGACCATACATGTGACTTTGAAAAGTTCTGAGTATATAAATCCAAGTTATGTAGTGGACGTAAATCAGCCTTCACTACCATATTCATCACAAAATGGTCTAACATGGAAACCCACTATATATGTAAGTTAAAAATCTTATCTTTTTTCCATAGAGGTAATTATTCAATGCCTTGAAATATCTACCACCCTTCATATTTATAACATTTTTGCTACATGTTAGTAGTGATGATGAACAATACCAAAAATGTGGTACTTGATCTCCAAATTGGAATATGATGATAAATGAACTATCTAGGGTTATATATACCATTCCAATTAAGGAATGCCCTTTTTGGTCCCCATTTCCCTTTGAGATACATTTAGAATCTTCACATATGAACAAAACCCCAAGAATGAAAAGGGATTTTACTTTACATATGGATATATACATATATAGGTCTCTCCAACCTTTAAGAATGGAATCTCAAGAAAGATTTCTAGGGTTTGATTACTGGTCATCATCATTGGAACAAAAGTGAAAAGAAGAGAGTAGCCAATTATTCATAGTCTGGAAACTTGAAGAGCTTCATTACAAGTACTGCAAACAAAAATAAAAGACAAGTGAGAAAGAAAGAGAGAAAAATACCAAGAATTGGTTCCATCATTGCTGCAATTTTCATCATGTGTAAGCTTGCTTGGATCCAAGATTCCAACCTAGGTAATTTCCAAACATCAATTCTCCTTAATTTTCTCATTACTATATACTTATAGGAAGATAGTTATAAAATCTTGAAGTTGAAGCATCTAATAACTTAGCAAGCTAGCAAACTATAACTAACACCATATCTGTATCCTAGAAATCAAATTAGTAATAATGAATGAGTACATATAAGGTAAAAACTCAAACATAACAAACCTGTTCATTGACATTACATGAGGGTTTAAACCCTAAGGAATCATTATTATCATTGCAGATGGTGGTGGTGGTGGTGGTTGCGGGCGCTTTACCGCCTAGAGTCGGAGGCGGTGCCGGGGCCAAGAAGCTCAAGACATGGTTATGGTGAATATCAAAATGTGCAAATCCCATTTCTTGATGATGAAGTACTTGAGGAGATGATGATGGGAAGAAGTGATGATGGTGATCATAAATGTGTGGAAGCCCTCTGATTTCTTCTTCTTCCATTATGGAATTCAGAATCTATTGTTTCTCTCTTTTTAATTTATTAATTTTGATAAAAAGTGTTTGAAGAAATATAGAGTTGATGATGATGGTTATGGAAGAAACTAAGCAAAAAGATTCTTGCTCTTGCTTCTGGTGTTGTTATTGTTAGTGGAGAGGAGTGCTGTGTTGTGCTGTGTTGGGGTATTATTACTGCATGTTTGTAGTACAAACGTGTGGGGTGCTGTTTCCATAACATAATAATATATTTATGCGCGCACGAAAATAAGTTAAACAATAATACTATAAGCTAGTATATATACATTATATCTATTTCGTCGGCAGGTGATATGTAAAATTAATAAAGTTTTGAGTATTTTAGTTGTAATTGGTAGAGTTCAAATATATTGAAAAGTTGAAAATTGCTCGACACTTGACATAAACGATAAAATTTTAAAATAAAATATTATATTATACTCTACTACACTCATATATAAAACATAGTTTGTAACAAATTAGGCATATTGATGTTATTTTTGGTTCCTTATACCGTGCAAAGTAACTCATTTATCCCTTAAAAGTTGTTATAAAGAGAGAAAGTTATATCGATTTTAATAGAAAATAGTTAGGATGTTTTCAAACGAAGTGGAATATTAAAATGTAAATTATAGTTGTAAAGGTAAATCGGATTCCTTGGTATGCATACATATGTTTACTTTCTTGGTTCAAAACTTCAAATGGTGGATTCTATTGTCAATTAGAAGTATTGAATTGTACGTACTTGATAATCTATGAAACACCACCCACACAACAAACTGCAAATTACTCATTTCGTCAAACAGTTTCAGTACCCGAACAAAAATACAACTTTTCCGACCTCAAAAATATTAAACCTAGATTATTATAGTTTAGTTTTAGAGTTTTGACTTAACAAGAAATTTAAGGAACAATGTGTACGAACCCCTCCATCAAGTAGACACCTAAATCACCCGGTCTAGTTTTTTTGTGTTTTACCTAGTAACAAGTTTAAGGTACGAACCTGAGTACGAGTGAATGGGGCTGAGAACGGGAATTGGCTAACCTGTGAATGGAATTGGATGTGGATCGAAACAGGGTATGAGTACGATCTTGGCACTGACGATGGAACGGAGCTTGGAACTGCGTATGGCACTAGAACATGGACAGAACAGAACATATGGTATGGGACTGTGCCCATTATCCCTGCTCAGGGGCACGATGGGAGTCTCAATTGCGGGAAATGGCACTACTGCAGTGTGTTTAGGCATTTCTTATGGGGAACTGCTGGAGATTGGCACGGTACATGGTATGGGGCTTGGCACTATGAAATTGTGCGTCGTAATGGGATTTGGCACCGTATTCCCGAGACGCATAGCAACTATGTGGCTCGAATACTGTCTTTTGGGAACTTCATCGAGGCTTATGATTTGTATATCTCGTCTACTTCATCTATGCCTCCTTTTGTTGATCTAGTAAATTTTGTACGTGTTGCTTTTATGGTAGCTAGATTAGCTATTTGGGTATTTTGATGGCTTGTAATTATTATGCGACTCTTGGTGTTCGCGGATTCTCTTCAACCGCCATGATTAATACATATATATGAAATTCGAGAGTTTAGGCTCTCTTCAAAAAGAAAAAAAGAAAAGTTTAAGGTACGAACTAACCCAAATACAAAAATTGAGCACCCGGAAGAAATTTAGAACGGAGGAATTATTGATTTTGTTCGATAACTTAGGAAAGAATAATTTGATGTGCATGTCCACTGGCTGACACATTTCTAGCTTTCATGTGTAGCACACTTGGGCTTATAATAATTTATTCTTTGAACACTTCCAGTTTAGAAAAGAAAAACTAGTTGAATCCCCCAACTAAGTTTTGAACTTTGAAGTTAATGTTGAAGTTAATTGAGATTCTTGTAGGAAACGAGAATATATATTGGTATGATTATTGATAACTCTTCCCAATTATCAATAACCTTCTATAATCGTACGTTTAAAAAGGACATTATACGTAGAATATGAAGTTACTGTTGACTCAAATTGAATTTTATCAAAATTTATTTTTATTTCTTTAAATCGGATTGAGTTACTCTAATACTTAAAACTTTTAAACTTAAATATTTTTAACTTTTAAAAACTAAAACTTCAAAATTTAAATATACTTCTAAGCCCTATTAATATTATAATTAATTTAGTTCAAACACAAACTTTAATTACTACATTCTAAATTTTAACTCGAGTATCAGACGCGCAAAAGCTTATATTGATACAAAACCTTCACAAAACGGTATTACTTTAATAAAGTGGCCTTCTTCCTCCACATAATCGGCTGGATATCAGATACTAACGCCGTAAATTCTTGAAATTACAAAAAAAATATTTAGGTAGATGACATTTGAAAGTGAAAGTAATCTTTTATCCGTAATTGATCTGCTATGAGTGTTTTCATCTATCTAAAATTGAATTTCTCCTTTGTTAACTTTTTGAGAACAATCTAGGGAAAATGCAATGCACACAATGGAGAAATTGGGGTCCATGAAAGTTTCCATCCATGTCAAATATTGTCTGAGGCAGGCAGATAACAAGAGAACAAAAAAGAATATGATGATGAGCTTCTTCATAATTCTCTCTCACCCAAAATCCACCCAAATCTAATCAGAGGAAGATCATATATACTGAAGCCAATTAAGTAAAAAAACATAGCAGCTAGGTAGAAATTTGTCTATTCATCTGCAAAAGGGTGAAATTTTACATCATTAAACCCACAAACTATATATCACATCAACTTTACAACTTCTAAGTTCTACCCCTACTTCAATTAAATAAGACGTAGTATCGCATAAAATGCAATCCCTCTATTCTTTTAAAAACTTTCCATTTTAACAGATTTCGACTTTAACCGTTAATTACTCTCAAATAGTAATATTAAATAATTTAATAAAATCATATCATGAAAATTTAATTATTTGATCGAACTCAAAATAATAATTTTCTTAAATGAACAGAATATAACCTGAATCAGTTGATCAAAATCCTGGTTCCTAATTAACCAGTACAGTATAGTAACTTGGGGTTCTGTAGAAACTTAAAGGGGGATCAGGTTGAAATCAACAATCTCATGGTTTTACCAAAATTGATGAGGAATTGAAGTTTATTCTACAAAGGGAGGATCAAATGAACCCTAATGTCACTAATTAAATTGAAGAGACAGCCCACATATATAAAATACTGATGATAGAAAGGTTACAAACCTTTGCACTAGCTTTAAGCAAGTAATGATATAAACGAAAGATATATCTTTACCACAGTACAAAATGTATCTAGCTTTATGTCTTAAAAAGATATGCATGCAAGAAAGATAAAGTTAGCCTAGATATTCTATGGTGAATGTCACGAATTAACTGATATTGAATTGATATGAAGTAAGATTCTATGCAGAAAGTATGATAACTGACATTAAGTAATCAAGTAGTTAGCTTCATCTCAAATTTCTCCACATAAAAAGTACAATCATCTCGTTCGACTCGTGGTTAAATTTCAGAGTTATAAATAATACAACTTTATTTAAGAGGATATTTTTAAATATTAAAGTTATATGTTAGTGAATGGTTATGATCAATTCGAATATCATATATAGAAGTAAACACTAAAAAAAACCGATGAAACTCAACTTAAATTGTGAACCAAATACGATGAACAAAATTAGGGTCGGGAAGTTCGAGTTTGAGGATAAATTTGGGAATTTTGCAATTATTTATCGAAATATTAAAATGGTCAATATGACCAATTCCATAGGAGTACTTTACTACGTAAAATATTTATGAAAGATGGTCAAATTGACCAATTCTTTGCATCACTTTTTCAGTCGAGCAAGGCAAGGCAGATGAGATGAGATCAGATCAACTACGGAATTTTCGGAGCACATGCAATAACTATCATTAGATTTTACCATGCATCACAGAATTTTTTTAACTTTTATCTATGTTTTACTTCCAAAAGGCTACATAAAATAGAACCAACTATCATGCGCAATTTCACCCTGCAGTATATATCCAGCTTTAGGTTTGGTTAATTAAGTTTATCCAAATAGGGGATAAAATGGATTCGCATATTTCAAGGTTTCGTTTTTATCAGTTGTACACTTGTACATGTGATGACTGATAAGTTTTTATCAGTTGTACACTTGTACATGTGATGACTGATAAGTCACATACACATATACAATATGGAAGACATAAAAATGCTTGCTACATTCAATTCAGGACTAAAATGTCCCAACATTACTCAGTATAAACTCAAAATCTGATAACCCGTTTGACACGATGATTTTAATTGAGTTCGAACTGATAAATTTTAATTGAGCTGTGAAAATTTATTTTTGAAATAAAATTTAAATTTAATGAGTTCGATAAGTTTAATGACTCTAATCGTCTTTTAATTGCAGATTAAGATGTTCGGATCATGAAGATTAGTGTGAGGTTTAGATGATGTGATAATCGAACAACTTAGATATACGAGGATGATAGTTAATGGGAAATCATGTAATTAGTGGGATAGGAAAATGAAATATGACTAGTGTAGGGATATCCCGACAAGCTGATGATTAAGAATAAAAAATTCAAAAGAGCAATTTGTGCAAAGTTGAAGCAATCAAGGGTGGGGATTTAAGACAAGGGCAATTCGTATGTGCGGAATTCCATGCAACAATCGATGCCATTATCTTCACTGCAAAAAGCTTCCATTTTTTCATCATTAACTGTTTGTTGCCTACTTGAGGATTAATTCTCCCATTCATGTCTCCTCTATTCATATTCTTTGGTTCAAGGATATAGTAATATCACTAGAAACTAGGATATAATCAGATAAACATACGCGAACGGTATTGTTGACACATTAAAACCGATTATATATAACTAAAATATTATTTTAATATATTTTGTTTTAATTACTTGTTGAACAGTTTATTAGAAGGTAAAATATAATTTTTTAATATTTTTTAGAATTTTACTAAATTAAATTCTGAAATAAAATTACTAGATCATCTTCTAATATATAAACTTAGATCAAATTACGTCGTGTGGATCAACGTGGAATAAATTGTTCAAATTGAACTGCGTACGACGAAATTGAGCTAGAAGTATGGACTAAAACTACACATGAAAAGTTGGGCTAGAAATGATGGGTTGGGCAATGGGCTCAAGGATAATAAGTTCTTCTTATACTCTTCCAAATAATTATAAATAGGGAGCTCTCTCATTCATTTGTTCACACACAAGAAGGAGCAAGGAACAAGAGTACAAGGAGCAAGGCGCAAGAGCAAGATAAGCCATCCTCCTCCAAGAGCCATCGTCTTCCTCAAGAGTAGCCTTCTCCTCAAGAGATGTCGTCCTTCTTCAGGCATCGCCGCCTTTATCTCAAGAGTAGCCTTCTCCTCAAGAGTTGTCGTCTTCCTCGAGCATCGCTGCCTTCTTCACAAGAGCCATTGTCTTCTTCGAGAGCTACCACCTTCTTCCGAAGATCCCTCTTGAAGTCTGATCAAGCCCTCAAGTAGTTCATCCGGAAATTAAGGAGTAGTCGCTGTTCGATCCAAGATCAAGCCTAAAAGCCCTTGGAGAAACGTTACTAAAAGATCAACTGTTGTCGAAGATCAACCCCAAAAGCTCAACTCAAGTCCAATCAAACTTCTTGAAGCTCTTCGCCAAGTTCAAAGTCAAATACCACCTTCGATTCAAGATCAAGCTCAAAAGTCCTTGAAAAAACGTTTCCGGCCAAGCAGACTTCCTATAAAGAAGATCAAAGGCAAAATCCTGCAACGATCTAAAAGCGCTCTTTGTGGAGTTCATCAAATCCTCAAGAAGTTCGTCATTGCTCGCCTTAAGCACTCCCATATCTGCAATTCGATCCGAGATAAAGCCAAGAAGCCCTTGCATCCATGTTTACCCGACTTTGAAGTCCTAAATCCTAAACCGAAGAATTTGAAGATCCAAATTCACCGCTTTAGAAGACTAGAATCAGATGATTAGATTAGATAACTGTACCGTTTCTAAACAAGTTAAATAGAATTATCACTTGAGCAAACTTTACTTGCTACATTTATTAATTGATGAATTTTAACTAAATTTTAATTGAATTCTTGAAATTTATGCATGAAATAGTTCTAGTTGAGCTTCACGAGAGTGTAGAATTCCATTAAAGTTACAGTCCAAAGAAAAATATGAAACATTCAATTAAAATTAGGTAATGTAGAAATGAATGGAAGTTGCAAAATTTCAATCCAAATTATCGAAGAACAAAAGACTTCAAAATCGAGTATAAATTGCAAGCGATACACATATAATTATCGATATTTATGTACAATAGATGGTCATCTTCAACTGTACTTACATACTCGTGTTGGACACTCAGACATTTAAACATGAGTATGAGCAGCATTAGCATTTCATTTTAGGCCAAATCAAATTCCTTTTCTTCAAATAGTTGCGGTCTGACACCCGAATACACATCCATGTCGGATACTTGCTCGTGCAACACTCGGTTGAAGCCCAATTATTTACGTGACCTTACTTTTAGGCTGAGGCCCAACTATTCATGCCATCATTTTCCACAACAAATAAAACCCCAGTGGGCTAAAGGCCCAATTTCTTCATCACTTAGCGCACGTGTTGGATCTAAACAGTTCGAACCCGGAATATACAGTTTGAAAAGGACCAACACCAACAACAAAAAGTGGGCCGATTCGGGTATATCCGAACATTCTGGGCGGGTCCTGCCCAACAAGCAGCTACCTACCTAGGGTTTTGGAGAGTGCTTTCCATCACCACTCATTTGCAGCTGCTCTATATATTACTACTCCATTCACACCTCACAGCCTCACTGCTACCTCATCTTCCAGTCAATCTGCTAAACCTTTCATCGAAATTTCCGACCAAGAAAATGGAGCAGACTTTCATCATGATCAAGCCTGATGGCGTCCAAAGAGGATTGGTTCGTCTCTTCTTTACCTTGTTTTCTTATTTTTAGTTGCGTTTCTGATAGTGTGTTTGATCGGCTATGGAGCTACCAAACAATAAAAGATCGGAACTTTATCTAGTTTCTGTTGAGATTTCGTTAGTTTAATCAATGCATGATTGTAAGTGTAGATTAGTTATCATTAGCTTGTGATTTATGGATAGATTGGAATTGGGGTTTTGAAGTAATTATGATGTATGATTTGTTGCCTAATTGGAGAGGAATCAGTAGTTTGATCATTTGTTGTTTTTGTTTATATAGGTTGGTGAAATTATTTGCAGATTTGAGAAGAAGGGTTTCACTCTTAAAGGTAAACTTTTTTTTTATTAACCCCCTATATTGTGACTTGGTTTCTGTTCTATCCATGTCTATTTGTTTGTATGGATTTTAGTGTTATACTATATTACACTATATACATGCATATGTTGTATTCAATTGTTTTGAAATGGAGTCTCTTGCTGATTTGGTTGATTACAGAAATGAAAAGCTATTACATCAAGTTTTCGAATTTGTTCTTTGGGTTATCTTATGTCTTAATTATGTCTCTTTTTGATGGATTTGTTTGCTATCATGGTTTATGTATCTTCAAAATCTCAAATTGGTTTGGAAATATAGAGCAATTTGTTGTGGAATACTTTGTAGTTAATTTGGAAAATAGAGAAGCTATTGCATCTTGTATATGTTTATGCATCCGTTCAAGTTGGTGTTTGCCCCGATTGAATCAGTTTGCCAGATACATAAATTTCCTGTGTTAGTCATGTTTAGATTCCTCCACTTCTCCATGTTGTTACTTTTTACTGAAGAAGTGCATCTGTTCTTATTATAGGTTTGAAGCTCCTCACTGTTGATCAGGCATTTGCTGAGAGGCACTATGCTGATCTGTCTGCCAAGCCCTTCTTCAATGGTCTTGTTGAGTACATTGTTTCTGGGCCTGTTGTTGCTATGGTTTGGGAAGGAAAGAATGTTGTGGTTACCGGAAGGACTATCATTGGAGCTACCAACCCTGCCCAGTCTGCCCCTGGTACCATCCGAGGGGATTATGCCATTGACATTGGCAGGTAATTGTTTCATACTGTTATGTTAAACAGTTGAAACTTGTGATAATTCTTTTTTGGAACCTGAATATACTTTCTTGATCATTAAGAATGTAAAATGTGCCAGTCACATAATGGGCTATATTGAGATTCAATGTTACTTCTCTGGAATGCAGGAATGTGATTCATGGAAGTGATGCAGTTGAAAGTGCAAGGAAGGAGATTGCTCTCTGGTTCCCCGAGGGTATTGCAGAATGGAAAAGCTGCGCTTCCGCCTGGATTTACGAATGAACTTAGATTCACATTATTAAGTCTTTTGTATGGCTGCTTATGGGTGAAGTTAGAAAAACTCGTGGCTGTTTGTTTTCAGAGCGCTCTTTACTTCACATTTTGAGTTTGTGGAACTTGTCTTTTTGAGTGATTGTGCCTAAATTTTGTTTTGGGAACTTGAATGCGTTTTTGTTTGATCTTTTATTGAGCTTGTTTGATTGTTATATACTTGTATTTACATCCGTGAGCTCCTAGCTTTAATACTTAACTTACTGAAACTCTGGTCGTTTCAAGAAATTCCAAATGCTTCTATTTACAAGACCAACTTATGAGTGTGTTGTTGGTGCAAGAGTCATATCATTTGGTTTATCGTTGCAAGTCTATGGATAATGTGGCTCAAAGTTGCAAAATGTTTCAATTAAAACTATACGCAATTCACGCATCCATTTCAATTTTTTTCCCTCCAAAATGGATGTGTGTTTGATTTGTTCCTGTAAAGTGAGTCTCACATTTGTGCTAGCTAGAATGAAACAAATATTGGCCTTTCTCATGAATCTGCTGTACGTACACTGATCTTGTTTTCAGTTTCTTGATCTGTTTGTGTAATTTTATTATCTCATTTGAAACGAAACTCATTGTTGAGTATCCTCCGAAAAAACTCGACTTGTTCGTCGTAAATGGTGATAATAATTTCATTAGTTCTGATTCATCACCCAAGCAGTGAACTGCATACCCATGAAACTTGGTGCAAGCAAACCCACGAAACTTGGTGCAAGTACATAAACTTGACCGCTCATATATATTCCATGCAAATTCTTGAATCTAAGCATACATTCATGGTTGCAGCGGATAATGAAGTGCCATACGAGTTCGAGAAGCTGCTTTTCATTCTTAAAAAGGTACTTCAGTATAACAATTGAAAGACCATAGAGTGACCTACACACATACTACTAGCGAAAATGTCAATCTACATTATGATAGAGTTTGAAGGATGCTTTTACATTTGCCTTCACTCCATGTTATCGTAATTCATAAGAGCCTCACGTTATGTCATTACTCATCCTATTATAAGAGGCAAGAGTGCTGATAACTAGGCTTAGCATTAAAAGACTGGCTTAGTCTTCTTCTTACCTTTCTCTCTCAGGGAAGTTCTTGATCAAACTCACAAACCCAAACCTACAATCAAGACTTTGAGGAGTCCCTCTGCCGATCAAACAGCCAATGCAGTTGGAACAGAAAAAGCACTCAAATTCATTCATAACAAGCTAGTGAAGACAGCAATCCATTCTTCAAACGTATGATTGTTAACCTACGATGTTATCGAGCAAGAAGGCAGTAGGAGGGCAGATCCTCAAGGCGTGTAACATCATCTTGCAGAAGCTCACTCTCTAGCTGACGACGAGTTGCTTTCATCACAGTCTGTCATGATATATACAGGAATACATGAGCAAAGTTGGCCATCAAACGATAAAAGAGGATAGCTGCATCTTAAGGTACCGTATATTGAATTTCTAAAGTCCAGAGTGGTGACTGGTGACCAAGAAAATACCAGTCTACACGTGCCATGAAAAACAAGAAATACAATGATGCTTGTGAGGTGAATGCATGGCAGGAGTCAGTTTGATTTATTAAGTTTACAAGTGTGATCCTCCTATATTCTCATACAATTCTAGCTAAGAGCACAAGCATTGGCAACCACAGATTTCAGATTACAACTGGAATTACAGTAAGCCCAGTCTTTAAATTTTGGAGAAAACTCACATTGAAATCCATGTATGAAGCACGCATATTGAGCCACTGCTTGTCCATTAACTTGAATGTGATGCAGTATAGGAGGTCGAATGCCGATTCATTATCTGTCAGGGAAAGGAGAAGATTGTCAGTAAGCTCACAAACTCTTATAACAAAGATAGCAACAGACAGTAGTCCGGTTGGTTAGAAAGAGAGTAGTCGGTTTAAATATATGATGTGTATAAGAATATATACAAAGAATCCACGTTCTTGTAACTTCAACATAACAGACAAAGTGAATATACAGAATTAGACGATTACCTGAAAGAAACTTCAAAAAGGTTGCTCCTACAAATGTTCTTGGTTTCACTGCACAAATAAGGCAAGAATTGGCTGATGAACATGAACAGAACAAAACCTGTGGAACATGCTACCAATGGAATAGCTAGAGTCATGAGGAATGTCCACTACTTTTACTAATTGACCTTTTTATTGTCTCATACTCTCATTGGTACAGAACAGAAGCACCATAAGCCTACAGTTTACATATTTTCTAAATCAAATTGCCACGAAACTTGTCTTCAATTCCAGCTTTGCAAACTTGAATACGAATAACCCAGATCAGCAAAGAGATTAAATCATTGGGACACTGTGTCAGGGGATTTTGCCAGCAACAAATCTTCATATCACTAATTGTTAGGCTTATAATAAGGAACATAATATAACTGATCATTCAACTATGGAAAAAGCAAGAAAACGTATGGTAATGAAGACTGGCAACTGATCTAACATCAGGAAGATTTGCTAAAGATGTAAGATCTTTATTTCCCCGTAAGGTCAAATGTTGTTTGGAAGTCCAATAACTACTTCAGAAGACCTTTTGATAAAACAGCAGCTGTAAAGGCTTAAAACTACTATTGGTTAAAAGATTGGACTAATGGCATTTTACTGCTAAAGTCTTGCGAATAGGTAATCTACTCACATTGCGTTTAGACTAGTCAAGTAACCACTTCCCTTAGTCATGTTGGACAATATCCGCTTGGAAGGGTACTTTTGCACAAGAGGATAGAACTCCATTTTGAGAAGGCATATTGCATATATTACATATTTTCTAAAAGCACAAGAGGTTGTTTATATTTCATGCCTCCCTGCAGTTATAGGGGGGTAAAAGATGCAGATAGCTCACACAAATCATACTATTCAAGTGAGAATGGAATGAAAGATGTTCATGATTTAGTTAACAGTTGACTGTTCTGGCTAGAAACAGATACCTGCTTCAAGATCAAGCATCTGGATAAGCATGAACGTGATATTCACACCAGCAACAGCAAATGGGTACTCCCACAATGCCCTGTCACCTTCCTGCTTTCGTAGAAGACACTGGAAGGATTTCTGTTAAAAACATTCAGCACGTGTTTAGGAGCAAATGTCTCAGATGTACATACAGAAACAATTTATAAAGCTTTTTGACGTGGGGGAATGATATGAGAAAACACAGACCACAACTTAAATGGATTTCCACTACCGACGAAACTTTCAGAGGCAGACAAGGAAAACTTGCAGAATGGTATCAATTCAAAACTTTTATTAAAGCAGATGGTTTTTTAAAATGTTCGATTTATGATAATAATTGTTCAATTTCAAGAACAATAGTAAGAAGCCAAGGCTAGAATTGCATTAGTTCCCTGCAATAAACATCAGTGGAAGCCATGAATGAAACTGAAACAATTCGAAATCTGCAGATGTCTTAGACAATTATTATACTAGCTAATCACTTCATCTCTTTACATGATACTGAAGACAAACAAAAACAAGTAAAGGAATTAATACAGAATACCAGTAACAGACTACATGTATAGAACTTCATAAACAATGCCAGGCACATCACACACACACACCAAGACAGTGTAGAGAATTGATTCCAAAGAGCAAATTATGCATACATAAATGAGAAAAAAATAACATACCGGAAAGTTCCTTGCGAAGTACAATAAATTTTCCAATGATATGAAACCACCACCCCTAACAAAAAATAAATAAAAAATGTAAACAGTTGTGAGCAGTGACAAAGCTAATAGTTAAATCATTTTTTTGTAAGAGATCCAGAGAAAGTTATAAAGAAAATTGTTATACCGAAAATCTGTAGATGGATCTTTACCCTGCCATCCCATCTCTTTCCATTGCTCCGATATTGAACCATAATATTGCACCCCTGGGAAAGCAGCACACCACAATGCTTCCAAAGCTTCCTATAAAACAACATAATTTGAGGAGATATATAACCAATCAGGAAGCTTATTCATATGATAAACATCATGCTGCTAATAAATTTGCCAAAAATGCTACAATAGCATATATATGCAGTTATGCACAACTATTTTACAAGGCATACCTGATGCTCAGGAACAGAACTATCATAAGCAACGTCTATCCGTGTCTGTAGCCTCAGTAGGCATTCCTCCTGACAAAAGAAAAGTTGATCAGAGGAAAAGGACCAAAGGAAATATTGTGCAATTATGGGTTTAACAGAGAGAAAAAAGTAGAGGAAACACAAGTTTATCCTGAACCATTTAAGCAAAGTGGCTATGGACTCGTGAAAATAATTGAAACATACTTTATGTTTGTCATAGCTACAATCTTAGCACCATAAATTCCTGTCATGCTCGAGCATGACATTCTGAAATATTATTGGCCAGACAGAGACATCATTTAGTAGAAAAGTAGATAACAAGTGAGCTGATGAAACCAAACAAAGATGAGCATCGCCAGGGACAGGGCTTAGCCATTTTATGATATCATTCTAGAAAAACTATTGTACAGCCTGTAGACAGTTAAATGTTACACACAAGTAGGGAATTTAACCTCGCATAATGTTACCTGGGAAGGAGTGAGATCAAACGATGGGCGACCATCACTGTCTCTTCTTTGAGCACAAACACAAGAAAGTCCCCTGCCAAGCCATGCAGCAGATCCAGCCACAACCTCCGCTGTAATAAAATAAGCAGATTACAAACGCAAGAAAGCCCTTCAGAATAACTAGCTGTGGCACATAACATGGATGCATGAGAGATGAAATTAATTTCCTCAACAGAGCAATACTGTGCATACTGATACGTCATACGCATATACACCTCAATCATTGCACAGCACACATGTAGTAAACTAGTAATTCCGGCAGACTTCACACAAAAAAAAGACCAACAATCAAGTACATCTGCGTAGTCTGGTCCAAGGGCCTACATATGCAATCAAGCAGCAAACAAGTAGTTCACACTTCACAACATCTATTCAAAATAAAAACAATTCAGGCTATATGATGAGACAACTTCTATAATCACAATTAGACAAAACAATGATCATCACATACTCCTTTATAGAGAATCAATATATTTTTTTAAGTAATCTGTTATGTTATAGTATACCCAACTAATTTAAAATATTCAAATACTCCATGCAACACTTGCCAAGTCAGTAACACACTA
>JAYMSP010003023.1:0-21477 GCA_036897095.1 Plantago elongata
AATCCAGAGTGCAATCAAGGATCACAGAAAAATACTTTGCTTCCTTTATTATTTTTACAATTTCAGATTTAATTGTATTGTCAATCAAAAGTATCAGCTCATTTTGAACGTTGTGACCAAGATACATTGAACATCTTTATCTTGTATACGCCTAACATGCTCTTGAATAACCAGATCAAATTTCACTAACATTTTTACCAATCCTAAGAAATTTTCATTGCTATTCTCATAAATTCTCTTGTTACTACCACGGAAAGCTAAGTAATGCTTCGCAAGAAATTTTATGATTGAAATAACTCTTGATAAAACATTTCTCCAATGTTCTACCTCTTTCTCAAATTGCTTTTGTGCTTCCTTATCGATAGCTTCATTTTTATTTAATCGTAAACGTAATTGGCACCAAGATGACATATATCTAACATGCTCCAAACATATTTCATGCTCTTTAAGTCTAAGGCTAAGATGAGACCAATCGTTATAACCCGTCCTTGCTAATTCACCCATTTCATGACCTTTTTCGAAATACTTTGCAACAAAAACAAAATACTTTATCTAGGTCTTTCGAGTAGACAAGACAATCTCTATCACATTTTTCTCTATTGGGTAAAATTCTAGTGTAATGAATCGAAGAGAAGTGTCTATCATGTCGATCGTTAGGGCCTTTCTCAATTGTTAAATCTCTTTTTGGGCCTTTAACTGCTAAAACACAAATCATTGCTTCATCGAGGCCATCCCAATTCCTAGGATCATATATATTACAATTTATATTTCGATCAGATTCAAAAACACTCTCACTAGGCACATCATCATAATTGCTAGTTCTGAGTTGCTCATTCCTAAATTATACTCGGGTTTCAATTTCGTGTCCAATCTGCTATATTGCGCACATTACTTGAATTCTACCTTTTTCATTCAAATGGGCGTCGATTGCAGCCTTTGCCTCACATTTATATGTTAATTCGAAACTTGGAAGACATCTTTTCTTGATGATATACATGAACTGAAACTACACTGATAGAAACTTCATGCTCTCCAACTTCTATGATTAGTGATACATACTCAGGGCTCAAATAGTTACATGGCAGAGTTAGCTCACTTGATGCAGCTGCTTATTCCATGTACCTATGGATTTGATTAAGAAGCTAGCCTGATAAGATAACTAAGCCAGTTTTTGTTTATATATCAAAGTTGTTATCCTGTAGGGTTTACATTAGACTATCACATGTGTGGAGATTACTCCCGAGTCCTCTCAAGGTCATTGTGTGTTGTTTCTTTGACATTCTAATGATTGCTTGCTTGAATACTACACATGCTATGCATAACAGATTTGCCAAACGATTTGTAGTAGGTGTTAAATATTTTAGTTTAGGCAAGACCTGCTAAAATTGCTCTCCTATAAGCTTCAGTCCTTAAATTGTAACCATACAGATGCAGGTGCAGGTGCAGGTGCAAACTGTGACTGGGGATTTTGAGATTCGAGGAATGGGAATTTTATACAAGTAATTCCCTTTTTTATAATTTATGTTCTCCTTATTGTTATTCTTGATCTAGAGATCTTGCAAAAGAATCATTTTCAACCTTCTAGTCTTTAGCACTATTAGATGCATTCTATTGCATCTGGTAGGAGTACTTGCTTACTATCCTATTCACTGTATCTATAGACTATAATTAAGTTCATTTACCGCCAGCATAAAATACAGTTGCTTTGAATGATCGATTGGTGTCATGGTGGTAATCTGAAGTGCTCTGTTTTAGTAAAACTGGAAATGCACTCATCTTCATGCTACTTCCTCTGGGCCCGAAGCGGCTTTAACCCAGAGTTTTTTGTGAAAATTTGAAATAGGTAACTTATAAAGGTGGTAACTGGTAAAAATAATTTGTATGTAAATTTTAGATTGTTTGTTACTCCATTCGTCCCATTGTAAAATGTAAAGCTGAAAGTGATGCTTCATTAAACCAAAGACAATGATATTATATAGCCTTACAGGAGAAATAAAGACTTGGAAACAGACTCTACTATGTATACTCCAGTACTCCACTACGTAAAACAGACTCCTAAGCACTAGTAGATGACTTATCCAACTAAGACAAATTCAAACTCCAACATACCCTCCCTTAAGCTTAATTCTCCTGAATTAAGCTTACTTCAGACAAGTTAACAATTCCAAGTAATGCTCTCAACTTCTTGAACTGCTCCAGCTTCAATGGCTTCGTAAAGATATCTGCAACAACTTGGTTTTCTGTTGCACAATACTCCAGCTTAACAGTCTTGCCATTCACCAGCTCTCTGAGATAAAGAAACCTTACTTTGATATGCTTGCTTTTCCCGTGAAGGACTGGATGCTTGGACAAAGCAATCGTTGAACTGTTGTCACAATGAATGACGGTTGCATACTCTTCTTCAGCTCCAATCTTCTCTAAAATTCTTCTAATCCACACACATTGACAAGCACAAAAAGTAGCAGCAATGTATTTGGCCTCAGTGGTGGAAAGGGCGACATCATGCTGCTTTTTCGATGCCCAAGAAATCACACCGGACCCTATAAAAAACACACAGCCTATTGTGCTTCTCCGATCATCCAAATCGCCGGTGTAGTCGCTATCCATGAATACCACAAGTCTCGTATTGTTGCTTAAACTTCTCCTATAGAAGATTTCAGGTTCGATTGTACCTTTTAAGTATCTTAAGATCCTCTTCGCATCAAGCCAATGTGACATCCCTGGATTTGCCATGAATCAATTTATGAGACATACTCCATACATTAAATCCGGCCTGGTAACTGTTAGATACATAAGACTCCCAACCAATTGCTTGAACATAGTTGCATCTACCTTCTCGTTGTTTTCATCTTTTGTGAGCTTCGTTCCTGGCACAATTGGATTTTTAACAACATTGCTTTCTTCCATTCCAAACCTTGCTAAAACTTCAAGCAAACCGTTTTTGACAAATAAAAATCTCATTAACACTTTGCTTCACCTCTACCCCAAGAAAATGTTTCGTTTTTCCCAAATCTAACATCTCAAATTCCATCATCATCGACTTCTTAAACTCATCACACATAGCTCTGTCATTTCCAGTGAATGTGAATATTAAGTCATCATCATACAAGCTGACAATGAGAATTTTACCTCCTTTCGTCTTGGTAAATAGGGTATGCTCGCTTCGATACCTTTCAAACTCCTCATTCAAGAAATATCCTTCAATACGGCTGTACCAAGCTCTCGGGGCTTGTTTGAGCCCATACAATGCCTTCCTCAGCTTGTACACTTTCTCCTTTTCTCCTTTCTTTATGAATCCCTCTGGTTGTTGCACATACACATTCTATTTTAGTTCCCCATGTAGAAATTCACTCTTGACATCAAATTGGAAGATTTCCCAATTTGATTGTATTGTAACCGCAAGTATAGTTCGAATCAAGCCTCACCACTAGAGCAAATACTTCGGTATAGTCTATGCTATAACACTGAGCATATCCCTTTGCCACCAACCTCGCACCTTGTATTTATTGACTTTACCATCTTCATTCAGCTTTGTTTTATACACCCATTTCACTCCAATTGGTGTAAAACCTGCAAGTAAGATAGTTAGCTCCCACGTGTTGTTTTTCTCGATCGAGCCGATCTCGGTTTGCATTGCTTCTCTCCACATCTTATGTTTCACTGATTCTTCGAATTTGACTGGATCATTTTCTGTCATCATCATCAATAGCATGACCGATAAGCTTTCTTCCTCATCTTCTCCTTCACCCGTGAGATAATCAACCAAATAACTCGGTGTTCTCCTTACTCGCGAGGCTGCAACCACTTCTCTTTCACTAGATCTTGATGGAGATGATGAAACTGGAATGGGCAGGGGAGAGACTGGGCTTGGCGGTGTCAAATTACCACCAGATGAGGAAGACGAAGATGAACCAGAAGACGACGAATTTGCGGTTGACGGAGAACAACCCGTGTCACCTTCTCTCTCTTCAGTATTCTGTTCTCCTTCTTCTCCACAGTCGGGTATTTTCTCTTTTACACTAGTTTGATTCCAATCCTAGTTTGTTGTCTTCGTCAAACACTACATCTTTGCTTGTCACGATCTTTTTCGTAACCGGATCATACAACCTCCATGCTTTCGATTCCTCACTGACTCCGAGAAAAACACATTTCTTGCTTTTGCCATCTAGGTTTCTCCTCTTCTGATTTGGTATGTGCGCATATGCTATGCACCCAAAGACACGAAAATATTGCACCTCAGGTTTTGAACCGCTCCAAGCTTCTTCGGGTGTCATGTCTTCTACTGCTGATGTTGGCGATCAATTTTGGATGTGCACACTCCATCTTGTAGCTTCAGACCAGAACTCCTTTGGGACTTGCCTCTCACTCAACATAGATTGTACCGCATTCATTATCGTTCTATTCTTCCTCTCTAACACTCTGTTATGTTGTGGTGTAAATGCAGCCGTCAATTGTCGGGTGATACCATGAGTTTTACAAAACTCTCCGAATTCATTAGGCATGAATTCTCCTCCACGGTCTGTCCTCAGGCAAGTGATGAAGGTTCCAATCTCCTTTTCAACACTTACTTTGAAAGCCTTGAAGGTGGTGAATGCCTCCGATTTTTCCTGGAGAAAATAAACGCAAGTTTTTCGAGTGAAATCATCACTGAAAGTCAAAATGTACCGCTTTTCGCTATATAAAATTGGTGTAATCAGACCACATATATCCGAGTGCACAAGCTGCAGCTGTCTCGATGCATGCCAGAGGCTCTTCTTCGACATTGATACTCTGTGTTGTTTTCCAGTCAGACACACCGCACATATCTCCTTCGTGGACTTCAACATCGGCAGCCCAATAACCATCTTCTTTTATGCAAGTTGTTTTAGAGATTCTTGGTTTAAATGCCCAAAACGGCGATGCCACAAATTCGTCTCCTTCTCGATCACCTCGTCCGTCTTCAAGGACATGGTGTTTTTCTGCCAATTTGGATGTTAGAAGAAAGAACATCATGTTTCCACTCATACTAGTCTCCGTGATTGCACCTTTCTTGGGATGATATACTTTGCAGGTTCCATCACGAATCAAAATTGCAAAGCCTCTCTCTTGTAATTGTCCAAGACTTAGTAAATTGTTCTTGAGCTCCGGGACATAATAAACTTCAGGTATGACTTGGGTGACTCCGTTAACTTGTATTTTCACGCTTCCTTTTTCCACCACCGACATTCTTGTGTCGTTTCCAAGTTTCACAGATCGATTGAAACTTTCTTCCGAATCGAAAAACCAATCTTTGCATCCGATCATATGATTGATGCACCAGAATCAAGGAACCAAACTTCTTCTCTATTTGCCTGATGTTTCTCAACATAGGACATCAAGAGCAGCTCTTCTTCTTCTAGTTCAGCATAATTCGCCTTCTTTTCCCATTCGGGACACACGTACTGATAGTGCCCTAACTGGTGACACTTGTAGCACTCGATTATGGCACGATCGACTGCGTTTCTTCCACGCATCCTCCTCGGAACATTCCACGACCTCTTCCTCTACTAGGTCTTTCATCTTGAGACACTTTTAGTGCTTGCTCTTCTTGCATATGTCCATTCAATCGATGCTCATGGACAAGTTGGATGCCATGTAACTCATCGATACTCATCGTGCTCAGATCATTCGATTCCTTAATCGAACACACCACATAGTTGAATCTCGAGGTCAGCGATCTGAGAATTTTGCTCACGATCGTGCTCTGCTCCATTGATTCACCATTCACCTTCATCTTGTTCACCACCGTCAAGGTTCTTCCTAGGAATATTTTGATCTTCTCTCCTTTCACGGCCAGCAATTCGAACTCCCTTCTCAAAGCTTGATATTTCACCTTTGTAGAGCCTTGATATTTCTTTTTCATGGATTCCCAGATTGCCTTAGAGGTACCTTTGTCAAGAATAGTTTCAGAATCTCTCTGTCAATGGACTGGAACAAAAATTTCTTGACCTTCAAATCCTTCAACTTCGCCTCTTCTACAAATTTTTTTTGCGCCTCACTTGCCTGTGTTGTTTCGATCAACATCGTCAGAATCCCGTCTTCCACTAGGCTCCACAATTCTCTGCTTCTCAGAAAATTCTCCATCGTCATGGACCAGAAATCATAATAGCCATCAAATTTTTGGATGGCCGGCTGCACAAACTTTTCTGATCTCTCAGACATTTCTCTCAATCACTTTCTCACACAGGTTCTGTATTTTATGTTCTCTCTTTAAAATGGCTCTGATGCCAAATGCGAAATGTAAAGCTGAAAGTGATACTTCATTAAACCAAAGACAATGGCATTATATAGCCTTACAGGAGAAACAAAGAAATAACAGAAGCAAGCTAGAAACTAGAAAACAGACTCCACAATGTAAACTCCAGTACTCCACTACGTAAAACAGACTCCTAAGTACTAGTAGATGACTTATTCAACTAAGACAAATTCAAACTCTAACACCCGTTTCATCTTCCCGCTAGACCGAACGCATAATTTAAGAAAAAAGTGAACGTAGTAGAGAAGGTGATGAACTAGATTTGTTTTGAAACTATGATAAATAGTGATTCAAATAGGAGATATATTTTTCATGTATCAGATAGAATTATAAAGCTAGTACCGATAAAAATGGAATTTGAAATGAAAAGATTCGGGCGGAAGAAGTATTTGCATACAATTTTTTTTGTACTATGTGAAGTTTTACTGAATAATTAAAATGACAAATGATAAATGTATAAGTTCTACATACGTGTGGGGAGTACTACATTAGAAAAGCAAACATAAAAATTTGTCAAAACCCAGCGACAGTTGAGAAAAATAAACTCGAATCAATAGGCAAACATTATCACCTCACCAAGAAGCTATAATAAACTGCCGTAACATTTCAAATTAAACTTTGATTATTGAACGGTTGGACTTTGTTGAATGTTATTCAAATGCAGAACCAAATACTACAGAGCCTGATTCTTAATAAGCTTTGGTGCAATGCAATTAGACGGTAGTCTCTCACCCAAATCGTAGAGAAAATAAATATCCAAGAGAAAATCTTTTACACGGCAAACTGTATATATCATCAACATACAAATGGAGCAAATAAAATTTTATATAACCAGCAAAGATCACGCAACCTAGTCTTCTCCTGAATCTCAAATGCCAAGCTAAAGAATATGAATATACTACTATAAACACAATAAGCGAAAATATGGAGAAAAAAGAACTAGGTGGTAAGAAAAGATACAGTCGGAAATTACAGCAAAACCCGATCGGCAGCTCAATTCTCTCCTCTGCCAACTGGAGTAGTCACGCCTCATCTACTAACCTGTGAACTCTCTAGTATGGCAAGCTTCATATGACACAAAATTATGAACTTGAAATAGTTCTCATCTGCAGCACTAGAAAGCCTTCCAACTATCAGAATCTTTCCTTGGAGTTTGGGTCTCATGTGATGAGGACTTGAAAGGGTCACTTGAGCCGAAAGGATCCGAATCATCAAATGATGAGAAACCATGGCCATAGTCTGAATCTCTGGTGCTACGCATGGAATCGAATCTGGAGAAAGCGTCAGGCGGAGCAGGTTGGCCAAAATTATAGTCTGAATCAGCTGTGCTGCGGAAAGAGTCAAATCTAGCAAGGGACTGGTTAGATGCAAAGTATCCCCCATCAAAGTCCACGGAGTCTCTAGTGCTTCTCATGGAATCAAATCTTGACAAGGTGTCATGTGATCCGAAAGGTCCAGTATCTTGCATGTTGAAGGAATCAAATCTTGAGAAACTGTCAAACCCGTAGTTATCTTCTGAACCTTCACTAAACCTCCTAGGAGAGTTGGAATTGTACATCGGTGTACTTGGGACAGAATCTGCAAATGCACCCTTTTCCTGGGACGTGCTAAAATTGTACATTGGTGTACTTGGGATAGAATCTGCAAATGCACCCCTTTCCTGTGACGTGCCAAAATTGTACATTGGTGTACCTGGAACAGAATCAGCAAATACACCTCCTCTAGGGGACGTGCTGGAATTGTACACTGGTGTGCTTGGTACAGAATCAAATACAAAAGGGCTATTTCTCGTGAATAAGCTATCAGCATCTGGGGAGGTAGTGGAGTTGTAAAGTGGGGTGGTCGGAACTGAATCGAAAAACGGACCCTGCTTTGAAAATGAGTCTGCAGCTGAAGGCCCAGTTTTAATGGGGTTTAAATTCCAATTATCTCCACCAAATAAGGAACTTTCACTATGCATCTCGTACTCAGCATCCTGCATTAGAAGGGTGAATACATACATCAACATGCAATTAAAGCATTTTGGTTGAAGATACTCAGGATTTACCAACATACCCATGAATTTGTGTGTTGCAGATAAGCCTGAAAAGTATTACATATACCTCATCTAAGACCCGGCCATAGGGTAGGGTATCGAGAAATATTTTAACTTTAAGGAAGCAGAAAGTCTCTCATGTGCAGGGAGTGGATATGTAAACAACCAAAACATACCCATTGGAACAATAACTGAACACTAAAAACTTCATATATACCTTGGGAGTGGTAGAGTTGCGATCCCACGCTGCATCTGAGTCGTAATGAGTATCAAACGAACCCCAGCTTGGTGGTTCATCAAAACCTTTGTCTCCAGAAAATATAGATTCAGTCCCACCAAATTTACTGCAATTTAGGCAAGACAGATTTGAAATTTTAGTTGAAAAGGAGTTTATCTTTATTACAACATGAAGGTTACAAGTCATATATACCTTTCGGTGTCAAATGTGTGAGGCGAGCCATTCAAATTGTAATCTTTCATTGTTCGAAGTTCTTGTATCTCTTTGGATGGGCTCTCGACTGCATTACTTTTTGCTGGGCTGGCAGGTGGACTTGCTGTGTCACCCAAGTCCTCGGAATCCTGCAGCTCTGACTTGTCATCAGCTTTAGAGGGTGACTTAGCACTGCCACTGACATCTGTGGGCATAACCTTCTCTCTGATTAATGGAGTCTTTGGTTTAGGAGGGGCAATGACATTTTCTACATCAAGGGTAAGCTCCTTGACAAAGGTGAATCCTGAAATTCAGAAGTATAACAATCCATAAGCGAAGGTTACTGGGACAAGTTACAGAAAAGGGACTGCTCTGTCCAGAGTCAGAAGTAACGTTCTCAATATTTTATACTCCCTCTGACCCGGACTCAACTTTCATGGGTCCGGGTACGGAAAATTTATAAAAGGTAGGTAAAATGAATATAAGTATGAAAAATGGTGAATATAGGAGGGATGTTTTCTAGTGTTAAGGTATGAGAAGTTGAGATTGGGACAACCAAAAAAGGGAAAGTGGAAAGTTGAGGTTGGGACGGAGGGAGTATAGTATTCTTGACAAATAAATACTAAAAAGCACGCTATCCCAAAAACAGTACCTTCATCTTCAAACTTATCCCAATTTTCATCCCAATCAGCTGCTGTCCCTGAGATGCCAGCTTGCCAACCTGGACAAGAATAAGATTAATGATTAACATTTCCATCAGTCACAGGTCACTGCTCAGGAAACACAAAACTTATTATTCAGTTGACTATTCTAGTACACCACTGCCTGAAAAATCCCTGAGGAGCAAAAGGAATGTGGAACTTCCAATCTGAAGTCCTTCCTCACTCGGAATGACCCTAAGAGCTACAAGGTGTTATCTAAAATGCCGACTGGTGCAATGAAATGGAATCTTGATTCAAATAGCAGGCATGGAGGTCCTATGCATGGAGTTTAATTGGGTTCTGCAGACAGCAGAAACAGCCCAGTATGACACTTGAGTCTCAGGTCTCTGTAGATAGTTAGGACTGTGTTGAAAACTGTGATCTAGCAGCCAAAATGTACAGCAACGCCGTTTACCCACACCTCTTGTGGAAACTTGTTATGAGGATTTAAAATAATCTGTTTATGATTGAACATGCATGAAGCATACCCAAGGGTAACTAAGATCAAGAAAAGAATACCAATACATACAGGCATCAGATCGCTAAACTAGTTGCAAAGTATCACATATAAAAGCATGATGAGATTACCAAATGGAAGTTCGACAAGTGAAGTTGGTTTTGCACGCAGTCCATAAGTTTTGCAGCGTTCATTCAAGGATTTAACAAGCTCCTCAAGTTCTGATTGAATTAGATTTGTTCGGTCCTGCAGAAACCAAAATTTGGAATTAGTGAAAATTTCATGAAACTTTTATTTACCAGATGATGGTATTAGCATACCTGAATACCATCAGCATTTTCATGGTCCAGCTTGACAATTGCCCTATAAAGTTCCATTTTTTTCTCCTACAAACAGATTGGTCAGTCATATTGTCTTCCATCATTAAAACATGCTAGTCCTGTACTCATCTGTTATGGCTAATCCCTGCAACTTGTAGAAAACTGACGAACATACCTGAATATCGCGAAATGTCGCCTCTTCAATGGATAGTTTAGATGCTACATCTCCTGATTGCTTGTATTTCTCTTCATATTTCTTCGCTAACGATTCAGCCTAAATAACAGATCAGTAAGTTTCTCAGTACGCAATTTAAACTGGAAATTATCTGCAACCCTCAACTTGAAGTACCTCTTTTTTGTCAGCTACAACTTTTTCAGTGATCTCGTTCAGCCTATTATCACATTGGCTTTTGTATAGAACCTGGCAAAGATTATAGCATTAGCAAGGCACAGTGCATTCTTAATTGGAAATTCTTAAGCTTTCAACACATGAAGCTTGAAAAACACAGCGTGCAAAAGAACATAAAATTTATTACATAGATCATTTTGGTGTGTTTATGTCCTCACACGAACATTTTCAAGGCAGAGTCCGAAACAAAAACAAAAAAAACTCACAAGTTCTTGCATCTTGGCATGGTAGAACTGAATTTTCTGTTTAGCTTCAAAAATATCCTTTTCGAGATCTGCTACCTGCAAGAAAAGAAAATTGGATCTTGTAGTGAGAATTCGTGAACAAGGTAAACTGAAACTACAAAAACAAGTTTCATATCATAGTAGGTGCTAAACCAAGTTCTCATGTCTAATTTTATTTGCTAAGAAACAGATCTCAGATATACTCCACAACAAGATCCAAGCGTAACACGTCCATCCAAGGACATCTTTCACCAAAAGAAAGAAAACGTACTGCAGCAGCAGCTGCAAACATTACTACAAAATGCTCCACTACATCGTGTCAATGACAACTGAAGTGACAATCACAGAATCAATAATAAGGTCAAATGTTGGACACTTGAGGCCTTGATCTCGACTTTTTCTATAAATGGAGGATCACTAGCATCCAGTGATTTGTGTGAAAATTGATAATGGGTGCTAGCGAAGCAGTCAGGTAAAGAACTTGATTTGAAGATTAAATTGCTAAGCAAAAGGAATTTCCAAAGGAATCCCGCAAGCTACAGAGTGAAGGTAATATTCAGGAAGGAAGCCTGAATAAATTATATCATGCATTACTGTGAACATCATGCTGTGCTAAGAATCCGGCCTAATGTTAACACTCATAAACCACAATTGTTATGTGCAAACAGTTTTTGACTTCTTTTATTTTCATACATTTTCCTCTGTTTCTTAGTCAGTTAGTCGCAAGATCACACTATCACAAATTCTCTCCATTTCATTCTTTAGTCGAATCTATGAATGTAATAGTATACCACAGCATTGGTCCTTCTGCGACGGACATTATGTGAATGTACTTGTCCTAGACAAAGCAAGAAACACACTTTTCCATAACTTGAACCCAAGCCACTTAATCCAGTTACTCTCTGACAATTGATCAATGACATCAAAGGCTTGGAAAATGCTGCATCACGGATGCCCATAAAACATGGAATGAAAATAGCACCACAAACTACTTGCATCTTAAAGGAAAAAGATGAAAAGATAAGAATTAACTCATTAAAACAAGCACCAAATAACTTCTACGGGTTCATCCTTTTATCTTGCACATATAATGTTGTCCGCTATCTAGAAACTCTTGCAAGCAACTACAGAAGTGCTACTTTTAAGTTTCAGCAATATGAGAAACCTAGTAGAGCACAGACAATATTTAACATCAGATGATATCAGCACAAAAACCCATTACCATAATGAACTAATATAGCCATGTGGATGAAACAACCGTTGCAATTTTTTAAAAGGAAAAAAAAAAAAAACTGATGAGCATAAACTAACAACCTTTTTTTCTGCATCCTTTGCCTCCTGGAACTTTTTATTCAGAGATTCCTGTTCCTCTGTGCTAAGTTGATCTACGAGGTTCTTCTCCAGAACCGGAACTCTGGCTTTCTGTTGGATGGGTTCCTCAGGTTGGGGAATTGGCACTGGGCGAGGTGGCCTTCCAGGACCAGAAGGGGGTTTAGCCATTTGGGATTGTTGCAGACCTAAACGATTTAATAATAATATCAGGTCTGTATAAATTTTATAATAAATTATATATATATACCCAGAGAATTAAAACCTATACCAGGAGCAGGTCTCCAAGATGCATTGCTGACTGAACTCGCAGTTTGACCAGGAGCAGGAAACTGCACCCCTTCAAATATAATCGAGGTAGGAAGCACTGCAGGTAGAGGACGCCCTTCTCTACACCGCTCTATCAGATAGAGTGCTATACAAAATTCCCTCAGAGAAAGCATACTGTCATTGTCTTGGTCGGATAAGTCCCAGACCTGCTTTAGGACCTCTAATGAAGCATACAACAACAAATAAGATGAAGTAACAGAGGCGCAGCATAACAGGAGCAATATAGATCTTATTAGGTACATGCCAATCAACATTTACCATTCCATTGTGGTTTTAGAAAAATGATTCTCAATACAATCCAAGAGAACAATCAACAAACGAAACAAGGTTCATGACTAGAAAGTAATAATTACATCCACAGCCCCTGAAGCTACAGAACAATAGAAACCTCCATGTAAATTCAATTTGATTGGTAACTGTATATGTAAATGTTAATCTGTATAGATGTTAAAATGTGGTGGTTTCAGTGCTGCTGAAACATTAAATAGAGAAGTAGGCAAATCAAAACCCAGATCATGGTTATGACAAAATAGTAGTGAATTTAGGTGTTACGGGGAAACCTTAGGTAAAAAGAGCTGGTGATTTAGTTCTGTACAAGACATGTAGAAGAAAATCTGCATGGACAGATAGTATCTGCTTTTGATGGAAGAAGTATATATATATTCATTTACAAATTAGAAACTAGAAGTAGCAAAGAATCATGCCAATACAGGAAGCTAATTAATTCAAATATAATCCATATCCGATATATAATATATCTTACCTCGTGGGAGCTTCCAACTAAAAAACAAGTTACGTGCCTCTAGACCCGTGATTTTCCCATCTCTATCTTTGTCCACTTGCAGAAATATCTTACTGTACTTCTGAATATCAGACTGGGTCATTCTAGGCCATGGAGACTGTGATGGAGCAGTAGCAGAATTTCCAGCAGCAACCAAGACTCCCAGGTCATTTTGAGCCGGAACGTGTTGATTAGCTTTTCCCATGGAATGAAACTGCTGACTTGGAGCAGTTGGAGGTCGAACAGAATTTGATCCAGCTGGAGGCTGTTCCTTTGATGGAGTCGGAGTCATGGTTGATGAGAAAGGTATACCAGCAGGATATTTAGGTGCTGTGGAATTTTCTTTTGGCTGTAAAGGTGTTGCTGTGAACATATCCCCAAAACCTGAGAGAGAAGCAAAACCATTTGCACCAGCTGAATGTGCTTTTGGTTGATCCTTCGCAACCTGTGAGACTACAGGGCCAGGGCCACCCTGAGCTGTAGATGGACTTGAGCTTCTATTGGAAACTTGAGAAGGTATTCCAGGGTTTAAGGCATCAGTGTTTCTAGCAAGTAAATCGGGGAAAGGAGGACGATGAGCAACAGGCATTGAACCTGAGCTAGGCATTCCTTGGGTTGGAATACCCTGGGGCGGGAATACAGAAGGAGGAGAAGGACGAGGAGGCCTAGCAAACTGATTTTGCTGAGATGGACCATGACCTGGAGTGGAGGGTATTGAGCCACTTGGTTGCAAAGGAGACGCACTTGGTCTCACATTTGGCTGCAGCCCTGGTATGGCTGCAATATTTATCTTGGGGGCAGGGATTTGGGCTGAAGCTGGACCATACAAAGCAGCCTTCACAAGTTCTGGAGTCAAGTCTCGTTTACTTTGAGCCACTGTAACAAGTTTAAGGGCATTATAAAATTCTTGACGGCCAAGGGAAGTAGCTTGATTTTGATTAGCATATGTCCATATCTGCACAACATGAAAAGGAAGAAATTTCAGATTTCACGGTTAGCACATATCCAGATCGTAGGCCTCCTAGGAGTTAAGGTGCAGCCTTGTGCATCTATGCAACTTTAGGTAATATTTCACTCAGAAATTGTTTCAGGAATATTATGCGCATTCCAGTATTAAGTAAATTGTAGGCTACAATAATCTCATATCAGTCCAAATTCTGTGTGCAAAGGTGGTGGGCGGATATGGACGCGATCCTGAAAACTACCATGATTTCAGAAGATTTGCCTAATTGGTCTCACTAGTGGAATAGTATATTATCATACAGCCCAATCATCTTTATTAACATAGTATACATTTACCAATAAGCCTCACAGTTTCCGTACACCTCCTTTGGTTTGGAATCTTCAACCCCTTGCTCAAAAGTAAAAATGGAATGCCGAAAATTGTAAATAATCATAAGTACATCTCTGTTTTGGCTGATGAATGTTATGTAAAATACAGTGTCGGTTGCTAATAATTAATTGCATAAGCATATGTATTATTAAGTCCTTGTGTTAAGAGTTATCTATGTGATTCCACTTAGGCCTGGAATGGACATCCATATTAACAGAGTAAAAATATATGAATATTGCTGGCGTGCAGTTTTGATACAAGCACAGAAGCAAGCTCATTCACAACCTGCTAAAGCCTACACTATTTCAACTAAGTTGAAAAACTGGGCAAAGACAGTGTGTCAAAAAGGTCATCAGACTGAGATAATCAGATCTCAAGGATGCAACATTCAGCAAAACTAGATGGATACACGAATCCCTGAACAATAATCACTAATCTAACACATAGTAAATGATCAAATTTCTCGAGCATTATCTTATTCAATTAAGTGCAGCAACTGTAATTAGATCGCATAATTATTCATTTGTTACAGGAGAGCAAAATTGCTTGCTCACAGTTCAAATACACAAAACCGGATGTCAATTAACTCCTAAACTCCAAAACTCCCTCCTGATCTAACCCAACTAATCCAGATACTACTTAACAGTCCTGATAAGTCACGAATCATGTAAACGAACAATCACTTCCTTACATGGAAAGTAATGTGCTCACAGCAATAGAAACAGATATAACAGTATTAAAAATAACGCCGAATGCAACTTCTCAGCTAAATGAGAAAACTATCGAACCCCTGGCTAACGTTTCCACAACTGCATCTATTTGAACTACACAATTTTGCTCAAAATTGAGCAAACACACATTCAACTACGCTGTTCATCGACGTAACAACTTCAATTAACCCGATCTTATCCGACAAATCTCAAGTCTAATCAGCTCAACATATAGTTGCAACATCTACTTCCACTTCCTAACACACAGAAAAACAATTCCAACAACTGATCTCAGTACTAATAGTAGGAAACAGTTAAAAGCACCTGGGCAAGGACTTGTTTAGGCAAATTGGCCCCTTGGAAGAAAGCCAGTGCCTCGTTTCCACTAATCCGACCATCTCGATCTGTGTCAGCTCTGACGAAATACGCCTCGAACTGGTCCATATCGGCAGTAGCTCAATCGATTAGCGGAGAAATGAAATCTCAATCGACGAATCGAGTGGACGATTATTGGCGATCGAGATGCATTCGAGAAGAATCGCGCGGGATCTAGGGATAGGAGGGAGGGTGATTGGGTATAGGTGAGGGTTAAGGATGGAGCTGCGACGAGTTTTCCGGTGGTGGAAGCCGCCGGAGTGGTGTACGGTGGTGGATCGATCGAGCAACAGGGTGAGGGCAGAAATGTTTGGGACTTCGTACGAAATGCTGTCTCTCTTGGGATGGTAGTTAAATTCTGTCTTTCTGGTTTTAATTTTAATAATCAATATCTCAAATTGTATTTTTTAAATTAAGAGCTCCAGGTATGAATATTATACACTTTTTCAATATATGCCATGCACCAGAAAATAAAATCAATATTGTATTAAATATTATAACTTCCGTCTCATTAATAATAAAATAATTACAAAGTACCACAAAAGATGGTTTTTAGATAATTTTTATTTAGAAACTAGACTATTATACAATTTACCAACTAACTAAGCAAACCAATGTGATTTTTTACGGATCCAGATCAAGCACCCGACCCGGCTGAATACACAAGGCTAAAAAAACCCATCATCTCCAAATTTCTTCTTCCTATTTCTCATTCTTCTTCCTTCTCATTGTATCTTTCCAATTCACCAAAATTCATATTCAAGCTTGTTTTTCAGCTAAAATCTCGAGATTTAGTCACAGATCCGATCGATTCATTCTTATGAAATTACTATATCATCTCCAATGTAACCAATAAGGGGTTGTTTTCATTTGAAAACCTTATTTACAAGATTTTCTTCATTTTTTTTTGTTTGGAATCGGTTATACTATCTAAAAATCGGCTAGATCATTGTATTGTTGTTTTATTTAGTTCGTTATTTATTTGTTTTAAATTTTGATTGGTAAAACGAGGTTTAAAATTTCATGTATGGTTGAAAATCGGATCTGAGATTGATCGATCTACAACTATTCGTTGTGTTTTTCTAATTTTATGCATTTCGTGCTTCCATAAGAATTGAACGGTGTTTTCATTCAAAACCTGACCATAATAATAAGCTCAGATCTGAAAAAACAAGTTATATAACCTTTCTATATTTTTTTTTCGTATATATTCCATGTTTTCAATGAAACTACCATGTTCTCTAGAATATATCCTATGTTTTCAATTAAAATATGACTGTCATTTTGTGCTCTGTTTTTTGACAATATCATATCGAGTTCTGTTTTTTAATGTGTGTCCTAAGTTATTGCGTATTTATACTATCTTCCCACCAATATACCCATGTTCTTAACATTCTAGTACTATATTTTTTATGAAATAGTTGTCATACACGTTCGAAAATATTATATACAACATAGTCCATGTTTCTCCACCAAGTGTACTTGTGTACAATGTAATATCTATTATTTACTTGCGTTCTATGTAACATCCAAAATCGGTTGTTGTCATGGGTTGGTTGTTTAATAACATAGGTGATGTGTTTGAAAAGATAGATTTGTTTTCTTTGTAGATGTCGAAAGGGATGGTGTTGACCGCTGCAATTATTTGTAGTAATGTGTCTGGTGAAGACTGTTGATTTATATGATGTAGATGATCAGATGGAGCGAGAAGATGATGAACCTGAATTTAAATTGATAGGCATCAAGAGGAGGACTAGAGAGTGCAGGCAAAAGAAATAGATCTTTTATGTTTCTTTTTCTCGTAAATGATCATATAGTACAACATATAACTAAATGATCCATTTTTCATTTGAATGTATCTTATTTGTTAGGATCATGATTTTATATGTTGAAAATATGAATGGAAGAGTTGAGAATATCATTTTAATTTTTATATATTTTTATATAGATGTGATGCAAATGTTTAGAACAAGTAGTAATATGTTGAGAACTTAGTTTAATGTGGTGAGAAGATACACAAAAATATTGAGAACATGAAGTAATAATATTTTGATAACAATGATTAATATCGTGAGAATATGATGTAGTATGTTGGGATATGGATTAATATCGTAATAATATGGATAAAAATGCAAATAGAAATCTACAAGGATATAACATGACTTCAACATATCGAACGGCTAACACCATAAAATGTTGAAAACATGAGTGAATATATTGGGGTCATGTCATTATGAATATCATTTGAATAACAAATAAATCACGATAAAAAATAAAATTATATTCAAAACTAACCTAGACCATTCATTTACATCAAGTTGTACTACTACTAGTGTTCATACATCTGCCAAAATAAAATATATAACTCTTCTTCTTCTTCTTCAATTTGATGAATTCATTAACCTTCATCAACATAAATACCCCTCGATGCATTAAAATCAGCTAATCACAAAAACTTGAACGTGGAACACCATCATTTTCTATACATGCAAGGGACATAAACATAATTTTCTTATCAAACAAACTACATATTATGGTTCAAATAGTAGAGAATATGAAATGATATGTAAATAAATTGCCTTGTGAGGGCAAACCAACTGCTACATTACAATCATGGATTAAACTGCAGAGCACATGGAGCAAATAGCAGAGAATATGTAATGTCATGCACACAAATTACTCATAATGACATATCAACTACTATATTGTAATCATGGGTCAAACTGCAAAATCCATGGATCATATTGGTGAGAACATGGAATGTCATACAAACAAATTCCTCATAATGGCAAAACAACTACTACATAATAGTCACGGGTCAAAACTGTAGGAATCATGGATCAAATGTCAGAGAACATGGAATGTCATGAAAATAATAGATCAACCACTACACTGAAATCATGGGTCAACTACATTAAACATGGATCAAATATACAATATTCATATGGACATAGCATTGCACGACTATTTCATAGCATTTATAGTCAATGTTACACAAAACATATGCAAAATAATAAAGAACATGAACTACGTTGAAAACAATATTTTCACACGGATTGAGCATCTATTTCATACCAAACAAAGTGGACTACGTAGCAAACAATATTTCCACATGGACTGAGTAACTATTTCATAGCAAACATAGTGGATGTTGATAACATGGGGTATGTTGGTGAGAATATAGTATATATACGTAAGAACATGGAAAATATATTTAAAAAAAACAGAACTCAATATGACGTTGTAAAAAAACAGAGCACAAAACAACAGTCAGATTTTAAATGAAACATAGGACATATTACAGAGAACATGGGTAGTATTGTTGATTACATGGAACACATACGGAAAAATACATAAACGTTATATACCTTATTTTTTCTGATCTGAGTTAAAAAATGTGGTCAGATTTTGAATGAAAACAGCGTTCAATCCTTATGTAAGTACGATTATTCCTTGTGAATTCATCATCATCAACAACAACAACAACAACAAAGAGTTACAATCAAAACACAAAAATATAGATGATTAATTCTATATCTACAATTTTACAACGATTTAGTTGAGTTTTTAGTGAATATGATAGAATTTAAGCAAAACTTAGAAGAAAATATTGAATTTAACTAGGATTTTCAAGTGAATCTTTACCCTATGAGCCATTAACTTTGTTCAATCAATCTAATGTGTTTTGGAGAACAAATCGCTCAAAATGTTTCAGAAAAACATAAAATCACGTACGAATAGATCTCTAACCTTGTTCCATCGATTTTTTCTTCCGCTATATGATGTTGTAGCAGCCTAGATTCCGATTTTGTTGGAGTTGTAGGTTGAAGATCGCTTCCTGAAATCGAACGTGCTAGTTCTAGGGTTTTCCTCAAAGAGAAATTGTACAGAGACAATTTTCCAGATTTGTAATTTGAATTGAATGAAAGTCTATACATTATTTTCGGGTTATATCTATATATAGTTGACCCGTTTTTCTCCCTGGTTGCTAGCCTTTGGTTTGGTTGATTTGTAAACTTGTTTTTGTTTGGGGTTGATATGTAATATTTAAAAAGTATGTGTTAGGAATATCTGAAGGAATTAAGCCTTCTGAAGAAGAAGAAAAGGAAGAAGGAGAAATCAAAGACAGGGAGGAAGCTTGCAAGTCTCCACTCAGGAACTATGATGATGATGATGATGATGATGATGATGATGATGATACTGACAAAGATGAGCATCCACTTCACAGAAAAAGAAGGAGAGTGGAAAGCCTTTCTGAAGCCCCTCTAGCTAAAAGAAGTAGAAATCATTCTAAAATTACCAAGTTACTCAAGGTGGGACTTCCAGCTTAAACAACCCCAGAAAGCAAGTAGAACTGGAGAAAGGACTAAACAGAAGAATGCATAGGAACATGCAATTTGGTAGAGTTCAAGAAGAAGAACAACAAGATAGGCCAGCTGCTGCTCAGATTGAGTATGTCAAAACCAATGACAGTCAATCATCCTACAGATGCATACATCTCCAGAATGGATACTGGATTCTTAAGCTACAACATCTTTTAGTAAACAAGAAGTTTTTAGATTCTATCTATATGCAAATGATGGCATGGAGAACCAACAAGCCTACTCTGCTTAATCCAAAGAATATTCACAAGTGGCTTGATTTTGAGGTTCACACAAGGACAGAGGCTATGAAGAAGCCTTTGGAAGAAATTTGTCCTTATCCAAAGCTAAAAGATGTGCATAAAATCAGAAAGCTAGATGGTACTCTCAGCAAACAGAACAAGCTAGGTGTTCAAACCTATGAACCATTTTACATGACAAGGGAGCAATACCAAAATGGCATTGCATATTGTGAAGAAATTTACAAGTAGTTTAGGTTATCTTTGCTGAAAATTAATCATGCTTGGGTGTGGGGAAAATACTTTTAGGTCAAGAACTTCATCAAGTCCAAGAAAGACTATCTGGAAATACATGAAGACCCAGACAGTGCTTACAAAGAAATTTGTGATTTAGCCAGAAAGACAGAGCTCTTTGTCAGAAGGTTACTTTATAAATATGTTGAAGACTGCAGGAAGGTAGATCCCAATTGATTGAAGATACTGAAGAACTTGAAATTTGTGAACCTAAGTTGTTTTGAAGACTTGAAGAACTAGTTTATTAGGATGTTTAATTACTTGGATCTTGGACTCTCCTGTTGTCCTAATTTATATAGTATTTTGTAATGTTGCTGACTGTATTTACTTTGTAATACATTTGTGAAAGTTATCTTATAAGCTGGAATGTCTTTCTGATGATCATACTCTCAGAAACTATATATAAGAAGATAACTTGTCAGCAAAGATCACTTCTTGTGATTTGGTTAATGTTTACTTTCTACACTAAATTTATCTGATTGAATATATATCTTTTGAAATGATTAAGTGGTGGATTGTTTTCACTTCCGTGTTTGTAATAGGACTTTAAGATAGTCATGGTGACTGATTAAACCGGGGGAAATTTGTTGGGAAAATCTTTTAGTGTTTTTAATCAATCACCATGTAACTTATCTTTAGTACAGAATGGTGACTAGTACTCTCGGTTCACTTGAACATTGTAAAGAGTAAATCACTTAGTATGTTAGTCTGGTTAAACTTGTATAGGATTGTTTAGGTCTCTAAATGTAATTTTTATGTTTCGAAGATGGCCGTGGAGTACATGAAGTACTTGGTTTGGGAAATCAAGGAAAAACTCCAAGGTTATCTTGAGTATAGGAAGTACTTGGCTTTAGAAGCTAGGGAATAACTCAGGG
>JAYMSP010003024.1:0-21472 GCA_036897095.1 Plantago elongata
CCCCCCTCTCCCCACCTCACATATTCAAATCGTAACGGTGCGTTGTTCGTACTTGACCTTATGCTTAGGTAATGTAAGTCATTGAAATAAGTCAAGTGGTAGCATAACTTTTCCAATTAAAAAAATATTGCTTAGGTAATGTAGCACAGTACTAAAGGTTATATTTGAATATAACTATGCACAGAAAGGTTCATAAATAAAACTCTTTGGTATTGCCAGTAAGAACCAAAGTATCCTTAATTGTTTGTCCCTGAGAAATATGTTTAACTTTGACACAGAAAAGGCTCCTTATTTAACTTGATCATGTAAGATGCACCTTTCCAAGTAATCATTCAAGTAACAGCAAGTCTATTCTACAGAAAGAGAAAGATTGGATTTTGCTCAGTCAATATCAAATGAAGTACCAGCAATGGTGTCCTAGTGGTTAGAAAAGAGATCAATAAGATCCTGTCTATCAGACCCTCACACTAGGTGCAGTTTAACTTGGCTTGCTGCAGGTTTCCAACGTTACACCCTAAGGGTAGCAGCTGCAGTTCCCCATGTCATCTAAAGAGAAAAGAATCAAATATATCACAAAAGAGAAACATAATCACTTACTGAGAATTATCTTTAGAGGACAAGCACAGTTCTTTAAACTTCTTTGTCGGAAAGTTGGCTACTGCTAGAGGCTCAAGACCATGGAGACCCCTCTCTAACTGCGAGAAAACAAAGACAAAAAGAACTTAATATAAAGCTTATACTAAACCAACCAGAAAGTGAGTAAAACAAAGAGAACAAATGATATATCAAAGACAGTCTCCTAAAGCAGACAGAGATCCTGGGCAATTCGGGATTTAACTAGGCTCTCTTTGATGGGTTATCACCTACTAGACTAGACCATAAGCTGAAAAAGAAAAAGCTATTACTCGAACAATCAACAATCAAATAAAGCAAGAGAAGAGACTAAGAGCAATATAAAGTACTATTGCACATCAGGAGAACTTAACTGTCTTTCAATTGCCTAACAAAGACATGAATAGACATGAGAAAAATCACAAACTTGACACATAAAACATGTGATGGAAAAACTCAGCAACCAAATGAAAGAACAAAAACCATATTAAAAAGATTGCAACAAAGTGGATAAAACTCGTTTCTTACAGTGCTAAGATCGGATCGAGAAGCTCTCGCAAAAGACCTCCTGGCGGCATTCAAATGAATTCTAGCCCAAATGAGCCTTGTACAAACAAACACTATAAACAGAGTACTGACCACAAATCCAATAACGGTCATCACCAAATTAATCCCAATAATTCCCATTCTAGATTTCCTCAAAATTCCCAATTTCCACCTTATTTCCTATGTAACAACAACAACACTATAAGAGTCCCTTAGCTTAAATTCCCAGAAAAGTTCAAATCTTGGATTGTCCATAACATTGAAAATGAAAAGAAAAATCAAGAAACCCTCTTTATCTAGGTCAAAACCAATAAGTCCATCATCAAGACAAAAGAAAAGATGAGAAAAACTGCTGTTTTTTGAAACCCACTTCGTTATCCCAATCCAAACCCAAACCCATCTTCTTTGTTACCCTACCTTAAAAAAAACTAGCTAGCTCTGCTCTTACAACTCAGAGAGTGGTTTTCTGTTTTGTCTGTTTGCCTATGTATATGGCGGATTGTGGGATAGAGAGATTTTGGGAGCACGAAAAAGGCAATCAGGAAAATGACGGATTTTTATCGTTTGGGCAAAGAATAGATAGATGCAAGGAAAGGGGAAATGAACAATGATTAATGAGTGTGGTTAGAGATAAACAGAGCTTAAATAAGCATCTTGATTTAAACTTAGTCAAACTAACAAAGAAAATTGTGCTTAATCCGATTGGCAATCTTGTTAATTAGTCAATTGTGCTCATTAGTCATTACTGATTACTGCCGCAAATTAATATGTAAACCTTCTAATCTGTGAGCTTTGGGAAACGGTTTGGATTTGATCCGGTTTAATATTTGTTACTCCACTTTGACAAAATCTTCCTATTTTTAACTTAGGTTGTTGTAATAAAGAATAAACCCACGTGATAATTAGTGAATGAATTTCATCTCATTATTTTACGTGAGTCTCGAAGAATGCACACGATTTACATATGAATTATATTTAAAACACGAATCATTTAACACGAATCTTAAAATTCAATTTTAACATCACTATCAATATAAAGAGCACATCAATTTGCAATAAGCTCTAGTGAGTAGAGTTGGATGTGATGAGCCTCTAATATGGTGGTGCCGTGGTGGGGACTTACACTCCACCATTTAGTCATTACCATATTTGAGTAAATTTTCAGATTTTGTACATTTTTTATTGGAGTACTTATAATTTTCATATATAGACTATGTTGGATTAATTTATACTTTATCCGTCTCATATTTAATTTTTTATTTATATCTTTTTTAAGTGTTATGTCGATCAATTTTTATTCCCAATTTATTGTGTTAGCACATAAGAGTATTCATCGGACTACTTTCGAACTTTTTAGTGTGTTCTAACTAAATTTTACACGAAGTGTTAGCTGAGTGACTGGAGTCATTTCGATAGCCGCGTTACATAACATTTAATCCTTTAGAACGTCTATAGGATTACGAACGAGGTATTGAGTGCTGGGTGACTGGAGTTTCACGTCATTGGCCAATGGCTAAGGTTTATGAACATAGTGAACCTAGACAGCCACTTTTGTGCTATATATTCTGCCAATTTCAGCCCATCAATGGGAGAATTATTCTCTTACAGTTTTAGGCCATCAATCATTGAGGTAAGAAGAATCGATTTTAACGATAAACTAAAATATATTATGGAAATGTGATTCACACTTAAATTTGTTCGATTCACTTATTGAATTATTCCTATTGAATCACTTGAATGAGAACAAAATTAATTTTACAATTTATAATTGTAAGCTGAATTTGAATAATCGTATTAGTATAAAAGATTGAGTCTCCATTGATTCAATTGCAGGACAGTGTACACTAGTACTATGCCATCGCAATGTTTGGCTTGTGTACAGCTAGAGAAAACAAAATGAGAGAAAACTAATATTTCCAGCCAGCAGACGCTAATCATAGATTATACTACTAAATTATTCTAATTTTATACTAGTACTACATTACATGCACACATGACCAACTAGGCCTGGTCTTAAATTAAGTTTTAATAGTGTACTTCAATTTTTTATTATTAGTAGTCCAAAATGCCAAAAGGAATGGTTTAGAAACGGGGGTGAGAATAAATGATCAATTATTAATATGGTTAGCTCGTGACCAAAAGGGTTAGCTAGCATTTTGATTTTTGTATTAATTATGAACCAAAGGTATTTTTTTTTAAATTAAATTGATACGAAAAAGATTGGATTTTGTTATATGTAATTTGTAAAGTAGTGGTTAACACTATTTGAATCAAATCTTGAATAACCCATATAGTATACTGATGTATAAGCAATTAATTAGTTATTTATACATATATAATTAATATTGTTTAATTAAGTTATATAGTATTGTGAAGGAAAAGACAGAATTAATATTCTGTCCTAATCTATGTCAACAAGATTTATGATCTTCACTGCAAGATTAGGTCTACCAAATTTATTAATTAATAGTTTACTGATAAAATGTGTGGTTTGATGATTCATAGGTAATGTCATAACTTTTGTCCTTATAAAAATGTCATGTAACTGATCATTAATAATATACTCACATGTCTAATTAATATTATTTGCATATAAGTTCCTATTATGATAAGTATTCAGAGAAACACCCTATATTATGAGTTATTTATATACATATTATATTATGTTATCAATTAAATTCATATTATATACTACATGTTAGTAGTACTAATTAAAAGGTGTGTGCTATTAAGAAAATGATTTTTTTTTAAATATGCATGAGATGTGATAGGTATTTCGATTAATAACCTCGATGATTTTTTATCAATAAGTCAGTCTATTTGTTTAGAACTCGTATTTTAATATATTTACTCTATGTAAAAAAATATGTAAGCAGAATCAATATAAATATAATAAAATAACTAACACAAAGTCTTCAGAGAGGTACATCATGCATGAAGGGATATGAGACGAGCGGATTAATATTTTACATATTGTATATGTACAATGTTTTTAAAAATATTAAAAATGTTTTATGAGTAAATATTTTATACTATTTTCTAAGTGTATGTAGAGCATAGCCTTATCCGTGCATAATATGGTAGGTCCAATCTATAAGATATTTTCATTGTTATAGATAGTAAACATTTGTGTAAGATATTGTAAAGGGGATCTTTTCAAGTTGCCAACATAACTTAAACAAGTTCTAAAACTTGTCTACAGTGATCGTCATTCCATTGTCCATAGTGGTTATGATCATACAAATTTGACCCGACTTTTCAAGGCTTTCTTTCACTTTCCTACAGGGGACCATTGGCTTAGAACAAACAACTCTTGCTATGCTATAACCGGTGAAGTTACAATGTGAAAAAAGAAAAATTAAGGAGTGGGAATCAATTTAAATTGAAAAATGCCTATTTAAATAGTATATTTTATGTATAAAATAAGCTATTTGAATGAATATTTTCTAATTAAAATTACTTCCTAATCGGTCACTAAGTTATCCAAGGGATAATTATGATGTTTGTCTATGCACCAATCACTATGATGCAAACTGCATATACGTTAGGATAAATATCTTCCTTATCCAGGTACCAGGTCCAAGTTGATGAACTAAAAGGTAATGGTGTTCGTACAACGTCGATAATATATAATTCTGACTTGGGTAAAGATTACGTTTTTCTTTTCTTTAAAACGGTAAAAATTACAACTACTCACTATTATGCATATATCAATCACACTTGTACTCATCTTATACCTCCATCAGGAATATAACTCTACATCTCCTCCTTCATGCTCCAGCTCAATTCCACGACACCACCTAATACCTTCCGTGCAAAGATTACGTATAACACCGTCTAATTAATCACAATATATTTTTGGTGGGGCATGTTGGAATATATAAACCAAACCTGGTAAATGTGATCACTTGGTTCTAAGTACACAACAATTGAAAATATCAAGAACTGGATGTGCCTAAAAGTTGCAGTAAGCAGTGATGTTTCTAATTTGGCACAAAAATATCTTAATTTCAGGTAAACGCTGAACAACCTGAGTATATGATATAGTATTGGTACTTGGGTAGTTGACGTTACAATTGTGATGTCTAAAGAAGAGCGACAAAAAGTCTTTCACTTGATGATTACAAACAAATCACACTGACTGTTTTTATATACCCACTATTAAAATTAACACGCAGTATTTAAATGATCAACTTTGGAGAATTTATTACTGAAAAATAAAATAAGCCATCAGCCTTGACACACAAATATTGACTAGTTTTCAAGTTTACCATCTTGCCGTAAAACATTGCATGTACGCAAGTTGGTAAACTATAAAATCAAGCAAGTCAATTTATCGTATCTACCAATACATCAACAAAATGAAAAACTAAAAAAACGAAAAGGAGGAAGCGGTTTTTGGGAACCAACAAACTCAAGAAATCGAGTAAAATTGAACTAGATGAAATGAAAACTACACAGATGCATGGTACACGATTTAATTACACATATAAATTCTTAGTATCAAACTGTTGAAAATAAGTATTTCAGATCACATTCTTCTCATGATCATAACTATTCATTGTCAGGGTGACGACCTATTAAGAATTGTCTCAAATGGAGCAACTTGGCCCGTTCCAAACCGATCTCCATCTGCTTCTAACTAACAAGGAACCCCTAATATTATGAATTCCATTCTTAAAAGTTAAAACTAATGGTTTTACACTATCCAACACCAAGTATTAGGAATTTTATTAAATGTTTTGGGAAAAAATACTAGATGATTTTGGTACGAATTGGTCCTGAAATTCAACCTAGATGGACATGACGGGAAGAACAATGGACCTGGAACTATTATCCCAGCCCAGCCCAGCCCAGCCCAATTGTGGCAATTCTAACAATATTTCGTTTGGGCCCAAATTCCCAACCCCAACCATAATAGTATTTGGATTCTAGGAGTACTAACTATATATATGTTTACAACTTAGTTCAACTCAGCGTTCATCTCCAACCGATAGATCGAGCACTCGAGTCAAGTTTCCAAAAAGAAATTACTACATATATAATTTGACCTACCTAGCATTAACGATCGATCGAGCATGGAGAAGGTGATCGAACTTCCTGAAGAAATCGTTGGAGAAATATTGTCAAGACTCCCTGCCAAATCCCTTTTCCAATTTAAGTGCGTTTCGAAATCATGGTATAGTCTGATTTCTAGCAAAGAGTTTGTTAAAACCCTTCTCAAATTTATTAGTACAAAAAATCACAACTATGATTTTTGTGAACACAACTGCAACTACTGCTCTGACCGAACCTTGTTAAACCGTTTGCTTAATCTCAGGTGGAAGTGTTCAGTATTGGGTTCTAATAGCAGTTTGTTTTGTATGATATATGACGACAAACTTTTTTTTTGGAACCAAGAAATCAAAGGGCGCTACAATGTGCCGGTATTAGGTTTTGGTTTAGACAATAGTCCTCCTGAATGTCGTTTTGGTTTTGGATTTGATGAATCTTACATTAAGTTCGTATTGATAGCTCTGATTCGTACTGGTAGTTTTAAATTTGAGGCAAAATTGTATAGTTTGAGGACTAATTCTTGGCATGGAATTGGAGATATAGATGGGTATGTTTATGATTTTTATGGCAAGGTTGTGGAAGGAAGGCTGCACTGGACCGGAACGTTTGGGGAGAAGAGAGAAAGGAGAATTCTTTCTTTTGAGTTAGGAACCAATGTATTTGGATTCGTTGAGCAACCAATGCAGTTATACTGCTATTATGGTTCCATCCGGGCAGACGTGGTTGATGGATGCCTCAGCGTGGTTTGTACGCCAACTTGCTGTAAGACGGACTTATGGGTAATGAAGGAGTACGGTTTGAAGGATTCTTGGTGTTTGGTTGCGAGTGTTTCATTTCCTTTTCCGAATTGGCTGCCTTTCCCCTGCCTATACCCGCTGCAGAATCCCTTGCGCATGTTGCCAAATGGTGAGATTGTGTGTTACTATGATTCTAAAATCATGGTTTACAATACCAACAACAATTCGTATAGCGATCCCTCGATCAAGTTCCAGGGTCTCTTAGCATTGCAGATGGTGATGCCATAATCCAGAGTTAAGTTTCACCCGAGATTGGAATGAGTACTCTCTAATGCTACTGAGTAAAAATATGCAGATACAGTATTTGTCTAATAGTTTTGTACTTATATTTATCAGTCTTATCACTTATGAATAGATTCTTACAGTAAGTTTATGAAATTTGAGTCTTCTGGGAATCAAAGTTGCTTTTTATATGAACTATAAACTACATTATGCTGCTTGGTCATTATTTTGTAATTATGTAAAACTCGCATCAATTTCACTGTTAACTTATAAACCTTGCAACTTGATTATGTCGCAAGTTTGCACAAACGTATAAACGCTGGGGGTACTGCAAGGCGAAAACACTTTTTTATTTTTCATTATGTTCGGTTATTTACATTCTGCAACATTAAGCACAACTATTGGGTTTTCAGTGGAAGTTAGATGCAGAATTTTAATTTTTCAATATTTCTAAACCTTTAATCAAATCAAGAACTTCTCATACCTAAATATGAAGTAGTACAAGAAGATAAACACAATAAATAGTAGGAATTTAGTGATATTTCCCTCTTATATATATGTTGAAGCACAATATATTCACTAGGATATATATGTTTATACTTTCTTCAGTTAGCTGCTATGCATCATGGTGCAGTTGATGGAAAGATCATTACCCCGCAACCATCTGGTGAAGATAATTCACATAAACATGCAAGAATTGAAAGACCAACACAATAAATAGTCGGAATTTAGTTACAAGTGATAATGTATCTCAAATAGCTGGTCTAAGAATCTTAGTAATGAGTAATGATATGAAACACCAAAAAGATGATTATGAGACAGATGGCAGATCAATGATGGAATCCATCAGGAACATAATGCCAGAATAAGCTACTATAAGCCGTTAAACAAGTATCTGACATCTCCACAATCTTACACTTCACTGCCAAGTAGTGTTGAGGTGATTGGGCTAGCTAGAGTAGTCAGACTATCATCTAATCTAAAAGCTCCAATTTGTAGGGGATTTGTGGGATCTAAGTCATTCATATTAATTCTCCGATATAGGCTTGGGGGAGACCAAACTCTGGATGATGGCACCAACACCATCTATAAGGCAAAGACCACGACACTTGTTCGGCAATTTCCTCCTTAACGAATGATCATTGGCATACCAAACCATGAGGCCAGTAGTATCACAGTACACAATCTCATTAGGCAACAGAGGCAAGTTGTTTTGCAGCAGGATGCGGAGAATCGAGCTATTCGGAAAAAAATCATTCGCTAACAATGACCAAGAATCCATCAAACCATATTGCTTCATCACCCAGATGTCCCTTTGAGTGGAGGGTGGTGGTGTTGCAACTAAACAACCCATGCTAAGGCATCCATCAATCACATCAATCCGAACGGGATCATAATTGTAGTTTTTCCGCATTGGTAGCTCTACAAATCCAAATACCTCTGTTCCTAAATCAAAATAAAGAATTCTCTCTTCTGTTTCTTCCCCAAATTTTCCTGACCAGTGAACCCTTCCATTGATAAACTTTCCATCCAGTCGTCCATTAGTGACACACCCATGTATTGTATCTTCAATTCGTGTCCAAGAATTAGTCCTCAAACTATACAAGTATGCACTATAAACAGGACCTTTACGTATCAGAACAACCAACTTGTAATCATCGTGAGATTCATCAAATCCAAAACCAAAAGGGAAAAGTGCATGCTGCTTGTACAAGTCTGGCAGGCGCTTGTACTCTCTGGTTGCCGGGTTCCATAAGAAAAGTAGATTATCATGTAGAATACAACACAGAACATTACAATAACCGATTACCGAAAACAATGATAACGGGTATTAAGCAAACGGTTGAACAAGGATCGGTCAGAGCAGTAGGTGCAGTTATGTTCCAGAAATTATTGTTGTGATTTTTGGTAGTAAATTTGAGATGGTTTTTGACAAACTCTTTGCTAGAAATATGACTACTGCTCTAACCGTTCCTTGTTGAACCGTTTGCAGTACCTCTGGGTGATGAAGCAATAATTGTGATTGATGGATGCCTCAGCTTTTCTTGTGCAGTTGTAACGCCCATTCGATGGGACCTCTGGGTGATGAAGCATTCCGGACTGCTGGATTCTTGGTGTTTAGCAAGTGTTGGTCACACATTTTGGAACCCCCTGCATCTGTTGCAAAATGGTGAGATTGTGGGTCACGATTATTCTCAACTCATCGTTTGCAGTACCAAGGATAATTCGTATAAATAACTCCCCATCAAGTGTGAGGGTCTGTGCCTTAAATATGGTGTTGGTGCCATCATCCAGAGTTTAGTCTCGCTCAAGCTTGGGATCAATGCAATCTGATAGTACAGGAACAATAGGAAGTGTTGCTTCTAATTTATTTTGACTTATGTTACTTAGGGATCATTGCTCTGTCTCATGATCATTTTTCCGTATAACGTGTTACTGCAATTCTTAAAAGTAGTTATTTAAGTTCCATTCGTACATTGTTCTTACCTGAAGTGAAATTAAATTATACTTCTGTGTACTGTGTTGTTGGTTAGACCTTGGCCTGTGCACCCATTTGTGAGATTCTGCATTATTCAGTGTTTTGAGTTGTTCTTGTTCCAATCTCTAGATGCAGAAGACAGTAAACAGTGAGTGCAAGTATTTACAGACCGGTACTGTTCAGTATTGGCTCTTGTATTCAGTACTATATATGTACATCTAAGCTTGTGAAGCTGTGAAAGCTTTGACAGGGTTCCCCTGTTTGATAAGGCCAGTCACAAATTCTGAAAGGACGAGTCTCTACCTGGTGCGACATTTTTCATCACAATACTCGAACTTGGCACACGATATGGACTAGTTGTAGCGTTCCGTATAACGTGTTGTTAAATCTCAACTCCCTCCAGAAAAAGAAAAGGCCAACACGAGCTGCAATGGTCTAAATTAGAAGAATAAGTGAAGACTAAAGAAGTACTAAAGCTTTTGCACCTAACCTCTACATTTAGGATGTTTAAATCGTGTAGCTCATACATATCTATACAATACAAAATTGTAGCCACATTTAGAACTTTGTTGTTAAGAAAATCCATAAGTTCCAACTAACTGGATAATTTACTCCAAAAGGCTTTACTATTGATTACTATATGAGGAGATTATCAAATTATCAGCAATGTGTTTAACAAATCATATCTTGATTAATCTAATCAATTATAAATAATACCAATATTTTCATTTCAGATGAATCACAATCATACACACAAAATGGAATCAGAGAAAAACTCAATCAAGATTCTAATGCTACCACTTCTTGCACATGGCCATGTTTCTCCATTCCTTGAACTCTCCAAAAGACTTGCACAAAGAAGTTTCCAAATCTACATTTGCACAACCAAAGCAAATTTCAGCTCCATAAAAGCGAAGATTACGGAGAAATATGCTGAATCTATACGGTACGTGGAGCTCAAACTCCCATCGTCCCCTGAACTCCCTCCCGAGCTCCATACAGGAAATGGCCTCCCACCCCACCTACTAGAGCATCTCGATAGAGCTCGTGACAACGGCAGTCCTTCATTTTCTAATGTTTTGGCGGAAATTAGTCCTGATTTGGTTATTTATGACATTTTCATGATGTGGGCTCCTGAAGTTGCCTCTTCTTATAACACCCCTGCTGTTCAGTTTCTTTCTTTTGGTGCATCAATGGCATCGTTTTGTATCCATAAGTTGGAAAGGCCGGATGAGGAGTTCCCGTTTCCAGAGATATATCTTCGTGACAACGAGAAAGAAGTATGTGAAGCAAGAACGTTGTTTTGGGCTAAAATAGTTAAAAGGTTAGTTGATGGATCAAGGGATATAGTACTGATCAAAGCATGTGATGAAATCGAAGGTAAATACATCGATTATCTGTCCAAATTGCTGAGCAAGAAGGTAGTCCCAGTTGGTCCGTTAGTCCAGGAATGTGAATTATTGGAAGAAGAAGAAGAAGAAGATTATGGTGAAGTTATGCACTGGCTTGATAAGAAAGACAAAAAATCAGTTGTGTTTGTATCCTTTGGCAGTGAAGGGTTTTTATCTAATGAGGAAAGAAATGAGTTGGCTAAAGGATTGGAACTCAGCAATGTTAGCTTCATATGGGCTATCAGGTTCCCTATTGGCGAACATGTTATAATTCAGGATGCATTTCCGGCAGGATTTCTTGAGGGAGTGAAAGCCGAAAACAGAGGATTCATTGTTAAGGGCTGGGCCCCTCAAGCGGCAATACTGTCGCACCCGAGCACAGGTGGATTTGTGAGCCATTGTGGTTGGAGTTCGCTTATGGAAAGCATGAAATTTGGGGTGCCAATTGTTGCACTGACCATTCATACTATAGACCAGCCTATTAATGCAAAACTGGTGGAGGCTGTGGGAGTTGGAGTCGAAGCTGTGAAAGATGAGAACCGGATGCTTCAGCATGGTGAGATTGCGAATGCGGTGAGAAAAGTTGTTTTAGATGAGAGTGGGGAAGATATCAGGAGGAGAGCCAGGGAAATCAGTGAGAGATTGAGAATGACAGGTGATAAAGATCTTGATGCCATGTCTCAAGAGTTGTCTAAAGTTTGCAACTAAGGAAGATAATATTTACTTTTGATAAGTAATTCTATATGTTCTGATTCGTCACCCTTTCATTTATAAATCCAGATCCACTCATGAATATATGGGTACTTTACATGTTCTTCGAATCGAATGTTATAGGCTTGTAACGAATGTCAAATGGTATGATCATCAACTCCTTCAGATATCAAGAAAGTAAAGTCTTTTCTCTTTAGAAAATTCTCCTCTTCATAACTCTTGTTCACGTTTTTCTATTAAGCTCTCCATATCTTTACAAACTCAACTCGCACAAGTTGGGCCAGGTACCTAATCTCCAAGTCCACCAGTATTATACTGGTAAGACTCCCTGTCAGATCCCTGCTAAGATTCAAGTGCGTATCGAAATCATGGTCTAGTCTGACCTCCAACAAACAGTTTGTCAAAAACCATCTCAAATTTACTACTGAAAATCACAACAATAATTTTCTGGAACATAACTGCACCTACTTCTCCAACAAGTCCTCGTTTTTGCTTAATACGTACTACTCGTTTTTTTTTTTGGTAATTGGTCATAGTAACGGTCTGTGTTGTAGTATAATAAATCTTCAACAGCTTTTCTTGTGGAATCCAGCAACCAGAGAGTACAAGCTACTGCCACACTTTGACTCATTACCGTTCAAGTATGAGTATACCCTATATGGTTTTCAATCTGATTGCCTTTTTGGTTTTGGATTTGATGAATCTCATGATGATTACAAGTTGGTTGTTCTGATTCATAAAGCTCCTGCTCACTATAGACATTATAGTGTACACTTGTATAGTTTGAGGACTGATTCTTCGGTATGGTGATAATGATGTACCAGTATATGTCAAGTTTCTGAATGGAAGGCTCCATTGGGCAGGAACATATCCATGGGGCAGGAACATATGGGCAAGAAAGAAGAATTCTTTCTTTTGATTTTGGAACAGAGGAATTTGGATTTGTGAAGCAACCATCGGAAAAAAGAATGCCGGCTAGATGTGGTTGATGGAAGCCTCAGCTTGCTTTGTTTGCCAAGCTTAAGCCTTAGTATGCGAGTTTCCTCTAAAGTGTACATATGGGTGTTGAAGGAGTAAGGTTTGACAGATTCTTGGTGTTTGGTTGTCACTGAACTGCTAGGTATCTTTATCTGTATTTTGTTTTCGGGAAGTGTTTATTATATTCGCAAGTTCTCGTATTCGCTCTTGTTGAGACTTAGATCACATAAAAGGGCTGAAATCTTTTCACTCTGAAATGTAATAATTGGTCTTAGCCTTTTAGAGCTCCAAAGGTCTACAACTTAATTCATTGTCAAGATAACCTTATCAGTTAGCACTGATGAATTTTACTTCTGAAAACTATCGTATAAGCAACCTCTAGTGTGTTGTATGTTGTCTTGCTACATGTTACTAGCTACATGTTACTAGTCCGGTCGAGCAACACCAAACCCTTTTCATATAAAAGCCCTCCTGGCAGTGTTTATTATATTCGCAAGCCTTAAACTCAAGAACTTGGTTATATCCCGTTTAAAACTTTAGATTACATATAGACTCACACATGAGAAAATGTTACTCAGCTGTGAGCCCAACCACAAGCCGTTAGCTTGGAGTCTATACGATCCCAGTCGCAAACTTTGGTGGTGTTTTCAGGATGAGTAGGATTGTCGCCATTGAAGTAGATACCGTCCCTTTTTGCTGCCCATATACAAACGCCACTACTGCACTTTTCCTTCCACAATGCATCAAACACTTCAAATGACTTGTTCTTCATCCCCCACCAAAAGTGACAAAAGAATATTGTCGTTCCGGCAAGCGTCTGACAGAAGTCCCAGTGAAAACTTTGGTTTAAATTCAGGGTATGAGTCCCTAAATCATCGTCCCCTGATGCACAGTGTAGCATCAATGGAATAGTCGACCCCGGATCCACATTGTTATACACATGAACCTCGAATCTTGGAACGACAATACAAGGATGTGCCGATGCTTGGAACCGGATGAATAATATGGTTAGAATCTTAACCGCAGTTAAAAATCTCTTTAACCATGGCATATGTATCCGAGACATTTTTGAGCTCGAATGTTGAAATCCTTGTTTCCCATAGTAGTGTTTTATAGTGTTTTGTTAGTGAACTTTTAGAGCTAATTTCTTCTTGTTCAAGATTTAAGAATATTGGAGTATGAAAGAGATAACATACAGAAATATTGCATGTGATTCTTCCAAAAGCAAGTGAAAAACGAATTAAAAGCAATTTCCAGGTTATGAATTAAAGGCCGAGATCATTTAAGTGAAATTTTATGTACTAATATTTTCTCAAAGCAATCAATTGTAGTCAAGTTTTTCTTTTCTCTATACTTGGTTCATGTAATCAAGAATATAAAAGAATACGCCACCTTTAAATGGTATATACAAAGAATATGCTATCTTTGCAGTTTAAAGTTTTCTCCGTTTCGGAGAACTTCATACATTAAAGTTGGCGCGTAGTTATACAAAAATTTAAGACGGAAAAAAATATACTTATAATAATAAAAAGTATAATTTATATGTAAAGTTAATATTATTTATTAGAGGCTGTATAGCTTCATACTGGACATTCAATATGACAATTGATAAATGTACGAAGTTCAGTTAGACGGAAGGAGTAATTTAGATATCCTAAATATATAGTAAAAACTATATTGGACATCCAATATGACCGTAGTACTAGCGATCGATTAACAATTGATAAATGTACGAATTTTAGTTGGACGGAAGGAGTAATTTAAATTTCCTAAGCATATAGGAAAAACTATATTGGACATCCAATATGACCGTAGTACTACCGATCATTCTGCCGCAAACAGCAGAATCAATGTAAGTTGTTAACACTTTGTAGTCATTGTTCGACTCAACATGAAATTTCTTCGAAATTCTAGTAAATAGATCCCAGAAGAGCGATTCTCTACCAATATGTACGCAAACAAGTCCACTGTTTGTACTCTGAGTAAATTGTTTTTGGCCGGAAAGAACAAACTTTTTCTGCGTTTAACAACAGGTTGTTATTGTTGCTTAAATATCAAAACCCAACATTTGGTTTCTTACACACCCTATATACTGATAAACACAATTTCTATAACTCACATATAACTCACTTACTATTCGTCTTATCCGTTATACTCTCAAGATTCGTTATGGACCACAAGTGGGTTCCAAGAAACTTCTCCCACAATTCCACAAGTGACCTAAAAAAGATAAGTGCCGAGAAAATCCGCTCCGCCAAATGTGCAATGTTTCCAAAGGAGTACATATTTAGAAGCTGAACATTGTTTTATTAAACTATGAAAAAGGTTGAGTTATGTAGCTTCACTAGATGTTGGCACATCATCTTTGTGCTTAATCATGCCAGAATCAACAAGGACCGGAATTTCTGCAGCGAGCCAAGGTGCAAGTCCCAAACAGAGTGCATGTGCTATGCCAAATCTAGGACTGCCAGAACAAGACCAAAGAAACCGAGTCAAGATAACAGAATTAAAACACAATGAAAGATGAATACGTAGACCCTAGTACAATTGTAGCACTATTATAATGCAGGACGCTTTTATATTCGAGTGTGCTCTATAACCCAATGTCAAGCTTGATTCCACTTATTCTTACCACACGGCTTTTCCTTCTGCTTTCATTTTAAATCTATAAAAAGCACATGATTAGACCATCAGGGTTTTGAACTTGGTGAAATCCTCGACAACATTTCACCAGGTGATGTGGCAGGAAATAGTGGGTTTTACTTGGTGGAAAGCTAGTGTGGCAGGAAATATAGGGTTTTACATGTGGTATGGTCTTAGTGTGCCCACACAAAGTCACAAACTGCTTTAGTTGCTTCTGGCAGCCCATACAAGCAATCGCCCCGTCAACATACATGAGAATACCATATAAATACTGCATGAAAGGGGCATAACTGGGAGTCTGGGATACATATACATCCACAACACAGTAACGAGTTCACAAACTAACAGCATTTCCGTTGAGTTTGTTTGCAGTCTAAGGTGACAGCTGAAAAAACTAGCAACAGTTGCAACTCGTTCAAGTATAGGAACCAAATAATGTTCTGGTTGAAGCATGGAATAAAGATATGTCCATCACTTTATAGATACTCTATTTCTAATGTGTAGAGACTTAATCAATGCAGAAAACTAAGGGATACAATGCCTAGATGCGAACTTAAAGTTTCATGACAAAATTAGAAGGTATAAAATCCACAACCAGCAAGAAGTTTCACTTAACAACTTAGCAGGTGATCAAAATCAGGCGAAATATATCTTAAGAGACTTGGTCTAAGCTGAACCCAAATTATTCGTGAAGTTGTGAACAATACATCATATTCCATAAGAACAAACTTTCCAATTTTGTTCCGCGTTTCTATTCTGGGTTCTAAATGCAACATCATTTCATCTTTAATGACTAATTATCTTACGTCCACTAATCGATCAATGCAGACAGAATCAATCAAGAGACTACGAGGCAAAAGCAAGAAGATTAAGAGCATACCAATTCTTCGCCCAGAGCGGCTTGAAGTGAACAGTCAAACATATCTTACCACCTCTATACATCTAATCAACAATACAAAAACACAATCAGTCAACAATTCATCAATCAAAAGTCCAAACCCTAATTCCCCAAATCAGAAACCAAAATTGGACAAAACAACATTTGTACCTTTTGAGTCTTCCCATCGAGCTCAGGCAATTCGATTTCAGGCGCTGTAGCAGGGTAAGTAACCGGAATATCGAACTGCAAATCGAACTCGTATTTGAGCAGATTGTGAACGTACCAGCACTTTCCGGTCCAGCGAGTGCCTTCCGGGTTGGCGGCGGAGATCCGGAACCAGTCGTTGTCCTTGGATTTGTTCATCGAGGTGTAAGTGATCAGCGACTTGTACTCCTCCTTCAGCCGTTGATTCCACGCGCCGCCATCGCACGGCCCAGCCTTCACGGAGAGTAGCGGGATCTGCGTTAAGGTCGATTTCGTTGTCGGATCCCAAGTCTCCATGGCCCGACCCGGATTTTGATGCCTGGTTTTGGAAATGTTTGTTGGGAGTATTTTTCTTGGTTTTTATTTATACTTTCATTTGTTGTGGCAATATGGTATCAATGCTTTCGGACCTTAAATGTGAGTTGATCTTCAAAGATTGTGACTTTGCAAGGAATTGTTCTGATCCGAACATTTTCGAATCGAACTAATATGAGTGGAGCTCGATATTGTTACCTGATCAATAATTGGTCGGGGAATATCACCTAAATAATAGGATTTTAAAATGATGTCATTTAAGCTTTGAAACAACTCCTAATGAAGGAGAAATAACGATGGAGAATTTTTAAAACCGGTAAAATTGACAGTAGGAAATTATAAAAATTGGGATGAATTAAAAAGTGACCATGAAAAATGCATTGAGTTCGAATTTAGAGAAACAAGTGAAAATAGAGGTATGAATGTCATGGTTGCGGTGCTTGTTTATGCGATGTTACAAAATTATAATTAATTCCATTGAGAGAATGAGCGATCATCATCTCCAGTGTTGTTCTTATTTTGTATTGCATTAACTAGTTGTGAATTGTGATGAAAACATTCTAACCTTCTTTTTTCATTTTGAAATGTAAATTGGGATAACTCTAATCCCTATCCCATATGCATATGCATGTATTTATTTAGAGACTGATTGGTATAAAATTTGAGTGACCTTTTTCAATTGATATTAAAATTTTTGTGTACAAAATCTTTGATTTGAGTTGGAAGATGACCGCTCCCGCAATATAACAAACAGGGCCTTAGAAGTTCGATAACAAAGCTACCGAAAGATCTAAAATGAGTGAAAAAACTCATTCTTGATGTCTAAGAGTAAGAGCCCTAGTTTGGCCAAATCCTGACTGTATTTCTTCGAATACTTTGGCGCCAAGTGAAAGTCAGAAGAATTTAAAATCAGTCTTGGTTTTTAGTAAAGATTGGGGCCAAATTGCAACCTGCTCGATTCTCGAAAAAGGAAAAGCATAGAAATTCAACCACTACTGATTTCAACTTATTTTGATATATTGCTTTCTAGGGTTCCTTCCTTGTACTGTACAGTAACAGTGCTACTCCATTTACGAGGGAATTTTGTCATGACCCATTCATTCATGCGTGACGTCTGAGGTAAGTACAGAACTAAACTTATCTGGCATTGGTCTACTTGTTTCATTGTTTGTGTTTCTCACCCAACAATATGACCACCAGTACATGCTAGTTCTATTGTGAGTTACCTAAACTTGACCATATCCACCAACAAACATGCCCATATCTCAAGTCTTCCATAACATGATTAATCTAATTAGAGCATTAATCACCAACTGTGTTTTTCTTGAATTTATATACGAAGACTAGGTTGACTAGTTAGTGTTGGAGTAAACCCCACTAAAGTACCCATCATACAAAAGAAAAAATGGACAGGGTATGATTACCGTGTAAAAACGTGACAAACTAAGACCAGTTAATATCCTAAACACAACTTGTATGGAACTAAGTGCTCAAACAATAAAGTGAATCAATCCACTTGTTGGATTTTACCACCAAAGTATAACTTGAAAGCCAAGAGAGGGATGGAAAGAAAGGAAAAAATATAAGAGATCAAGTATTAAAGCAAAAGCAAAAAAGTCAGAAAACTCACGACCTTCAGAGTTGGTGTTCACTGTTCAGTTATAGCAAGGGTCCTTATATATATGTGAAAAATACATTACATTACATCTAACAAGAGAATACATGTTACAGATGAAGAGTCTTGGGAGCAGTGGCCGGTCAACGGCAGAAGATGCGAACGATGATGATGAGGCAACTAAAATGGCAATAGCTACATTCCAGGCAAAGGAAGAAGAGATTGAGCGGAAGAAAATGCAAATGAAGGAGCGGGTTGAATCACAGCTTAACCGTGCAGAGGAAGAAACCAAGCGTTTAGCTCAAGTTTGGGAGGTGAGTTTCCAAAATATCATCATATTTCAAATACTCTCATGTTAGGAAAAATTATGTTTCACATCCACTCATCCTAGTTGCAGAAACTCTTTTTGCATAAAACTCGTCTCAAATAGGAAACACAGGGTTATAGTACAAGGTTTTTATGACAGGGAAATTTTGTGCAACAAAATAACACATGAGGATTCGATGCAAGCCATATATAACATAGAAGGAACTCATGAATTTTGCAGTATTTCTCCTCAAATTGATATAATATGTTTTGAAAGTGAAGTTACAGTTTAACTAGATGATTTATCAGTTATGACTGATTCAACACTGCAAAAATGTAACAGGAACTTGAAGTGTTAACAGACCCCATGAGAAAGGAAGTTGCGACTGTGCGTAAGAAAATAGACGTCGCAAACCGGGACCTTAAATCTCTTGGACAGATTTGCCAAAAGAAAGTAAGATTCTTCTATCATCTCCTAAAGAAAAGAACAAAAGGAACTTCTCACATTACTTAAGATTCGTCAAAAACCATTAGCAAATTAAAAAGAACATGCATCTTTTCAGATAATGTATCAATAAGATATTAATAAGTAACAGCTAAAGGTAAATCTTTTTGACCATATTAAGAACATAACGAATCCTTATTGGCATTATCTTTTATTGGGACAGGAGAAAGAATATAAAGAAGTTATGGAGGCTTTCCACGAAAAGAACAATGAAAGAGCTCAACTGACAGCTAACCTTGTGGAGGTAGTTCAGAATTAATTTTACCTGCTGAGTGTTAAACTGTTAATAATCGTGTGATATTATACTCTCAATTAATTTACATCTCGTTTTTACTGTTACTGAATAGTTTTCTGATTATCACTTGCAGTTGGTTGAACAAAGTGAGAAATTCAGAATGAGGAAGCTGGAGGAGCTCAGCAAGATAGTGAATTCAAAAAAATGATATTTTTATTAAATTCTTATTATTCTATTTCCTTAATTTGGAGTTCTGTCCTTTTTTTCCATAATATTTGCATTAACAAATGCTGTAATTGTTTCATTTACTGGATGTTTGAAATTATTAACATTGGGGTTGAGTTCAAATATTAAGTGCACTAACCTGACCTCTGTTTAAATTCTACACGCACAGTAAGATAATGACATGACACTCCCAGTTCAAAGAACATTGCTATTGAATCGGAATTACTGAACAATCTCAGTTAGCAGTACACAACTTCAGATACACACCACTGACTGACCTCACTAGCTTTTTTCTTCTTTTTTTAAGAAAAATGGAGAACTGAAGGTTATAAGATGAAATAAATCAGACTCAAACTAAGCAAATTGTATCTCCAAAGTCCAAACAGCATAGTTCATTTTTCGAAAATACAACCGACCTGTTGATCCGAGGAGTCAAATTATAGCACCTCCGGTTGCAATCCCTGGAATTGAAGGTGATGGACCAGAATGTCTTAAAATTTGTTTACTACTCCATGTAAGTACAAGAAGGCCTGTCCAAACCGTTAGGCTTCAGATGCTGTTACATCACTAGCAAGCATATGGTTTACAAGCCATTTGTATTCTGCCAGTAGTTTTGGGATGTCGTTCAATCGTAACTGAAGATGAAAATATAAACAGATCGCATCAGCAGGTGCTAAAGAACAATTGAAAAGGAATTTTTTTGAAGCATATTAGTTACAATACACTCTGTAAATTGTTGCAATAAAAACATATATTACAATCTGAAGATATAATTGTGATCTTGAGCAAGTTTTGTTTCTAATTTAGAGGATTAAGGATTTACTACTCGAGAACAGCTTTTAAGGACATGGTGAACTTTGATTCTATATCCAGGCTGCTTAACAATACCCCTTGTCACTATGGGATGAAATGATCAACTTCAAATTATAGGTAGTCTAAAGCAAATCAGAAAAGAGCAATAAGCACCTGTGAAGCCTTTTTCACATGGTAGAAGCAAAAGGCATCTGCTCCAGAAAAACCAGATTCTGCAACTGCTAAATTGGATCCTTGCTTCCCTCTGTTCAAGGTATCTATAGTTCATATAAAATCATAGAGGAAAATAATACGGGATTGTTTCAATAAAAAAATTTCAAACTCACATATGATGACGGGCGATCAACCGTTGATAATCATTCAGCAATGGGCTCAACTCTTTTAGAGTTATTAAGTTTGGTGAAGACGTCAGCCAGTGTTCTCGAAGTGCTTTCACAGCCTTGAACCAAACAATGTCAGAAAACACGGCACATATATGATATTGATATATTATTAATATACAAATATGGCTTCAAGGAAAAAAATCAAAAAATTAAATATAAATAAATAAAGAGCAAGAAGAAACCTGCATGTCGCTGGTAGCTCCATCCCCCATAACCCTCGATGCTTGCTGCATGAATTCCTCGTCTTCCAGCTCATTTACAATACAATCTGCCTCAGAGAGAACCATTGATATTTCCAATCTTTTTTTCAACTCATCCACTGCAGAACCATCTCTTTGGATTCCCTGGAAAGAGAGAATATTGCCACAGCATTTCAAATTAATAGTTAAAAATACAAATAGAATTACCAAAGAGACAGATATCACTCAACGAGAGTAATACAAAGTACAAACACTTCGAAAAGTTAACTGCTGGACTGAGGGAGAAGAGCCAGACAGTCGGACTTACTATACAAGTTCATCAATATCTGACATAAAGAGCTGGGGGGGGGGGGGGGG
>JAYMSP010003025.1:0-21471 GCA_036897095.1 Plantago elongata
GAGCTACTGCTTGTTGGGTCTTTTGGTTTGCCACTGCTTCACACCCATAGTACATGGTAGAAAAGAAGCACATGGTAGATGGACAACAACTTCATTCATGCATTGAAATCATATGAATACAACAACAAGAACAACATTACATTCTCAAATTTAATTTAATTTTAAAAAAATTAGAAAAAAAAGGTCATATAGCCATTGGACTTTCAAATAGCCGTTGAACGGCTGCTTGAAGGTGCGGGCCGTTTCCACAGCCGGTCGTTGAGAACGGCCAGCCAAATGGACCAATCTTATTAGGAGGGGTCTAAAGATCCGGCTGTTGAAACGGCCAATCAAATGGACCACTCCTATTGAGTGGGTCTAAAGATCTTGGATTAGTCCTAATCCAAATGAGATATTGGAAGTTTGTGAAGTGGCAATTAACTATCGAAAAGTGGGCAGGAAATGAACTTTTGATAATGACCAAAAATTGAAGTTGTAAAAATCACTGGAGATGAGATGACAAAGATTGGTTTAGGGTGCACTAGGGCAGCAAGTGGGCTAATCACGTTCCGTAAATATGTTTGGTCTAGGTTGCAATAAGTGCTGGAGTGCTTACTATTCTTCGTGATAATATTATAAGTTATGATTAAAGTATTTTCTTGAATTAAATATAATAATTATTATTATCAACGGCCTTTTCCTTACATCTTTCTCCCCACCATAATCCTTCACCTCCACTGAAGAATACCAGGAGATACATTACATGAACGCATTGGACCCATGATATGGGTTCTCCCCATTACGTTCAGTATATTCCACATTCATAAATATTGGTTCGTATATACCATGTTCATCTCATTGTATATATTTTATTAAATTTTTAGAGGTTTACCCGAATGTTAGATGTAGATTGATTTAATGGATAAATTTGATAGTAAAATTTCGATATAGAGTTTGTTAAAAAAAAAATAATAATATGTAAACATATAGAAGTGATTGGGATTTGGGAATAAGAAAGTTTGGGAAAGTCTTAAGTTTCCATCGCTAACCCCAAGGACAAGGTTCGCTTTGACATGGGAGATAAAGGCAATCATGCCAATCACCGGGTGGGTTTGTGGTCGGGAGCGGACATGAATTGAAGTAGATAATTTAAACGGGTTGTTGTACCTTGATTATCTCTACTTGAGTTCTTTTATTTGAACTATTTTTAATGTTTGAGTTTTAGCCCATGCTCATATTTCGTTATATTTTATGAGCGATATTTTTTTTAAAGCTTATCAGCTAGAATTACTATTTTATGTTTTAAAATTGTAAGGCTCGTTGCCGTTTCTATACATTGAGTGCACTAAGGATTTGTTGCAATGATATTCAAGATTAAAGATCACACAAGTGAATTCACGAATATGTATAATTTATATCGATTTGTAATTATATCTATGTCAAATTCTTGTAAAAATCCTAATTACATCTCTTCCACCTAAAATTTTATTTATTACTAGTTTTTCAGCTTCATGAGTTTTTTTTAATTAAAAACTTGTTACGGAACGCGCAGCTTCTAAAATAAGTTAGCTTGTTAGAAAAAAGAAAGATACCTAATCAGCTACCAGCATCTTTTCAGTTAGTTTTGATCTAAGTGTGTGACACAATCGTACATAGTATTTTACATATCCGACCGTGTTGACATTTTGTTCCACTACTTCGATTGTTCTAGAATCACAGCATAGGAAAACATTTTCCAAGTGAAGCATACCTTGGCTTATAATATATGATGATCGGACGCAAGTCCTATATATCAAGTTAATTAACCTGTCAACACAGATAAAAAGTAATTATTTCTGATTTCATCAACTTTGACGGGATCAAGAACATGATTAAGTAGCAAGCATGGATGATTAGTTTTTAGTGGGATTGCTAAAAAGGAGGACAAGGCAAATCTTGTTTAATCTCCAAAAGTTGTTTCCAGGTTTATGCTTCATTCTTTATTAGCAAAGTTGCATTTATACTATTGCAGCACCACGCTTTTTATTAGCCTCACAAATATCTTTCACACAAAGTGGATGCTAGCATTTTTTTATCTTAAAATTTGGCAAATTACCCTGCAATTTTCATAGATATCATATTAACACCTACTATTATTTTTAAATGAGACTTGCAATTGTATACATAAAAAGTGACGTAACGTACTCACAAATTGATAAGTGCTAATTCAGCCCGCCCGCAGGGCTCAGGCCATGCCAATTAAAGCTCGTTTGATCGGGCCTATGGAAGATTCATGGCCGGGCCTGGACATACTTTAATGGAAAATCAGAGTAATTTGGCGAGTTGTACATTTTGAAAAACATGTTGGGGAAACTGCCTTTAAAAATAATGCCGAGGGTTAATCTGTTATTTATGAGAAATACGGGGGGCAAATTGCCAAAACTCTATTTTTTTGCCTCCAGCTTATATATCTGTCATTTTTCGTGGCTGTTTAAACTTCCATTTCATTCCAAGTTAACAGGTTCGTTCTCCAAAATCCCATCACTAGTTTCAGCGCTCTATTAATGGGTACTTTCGACTCGACTCCAAGCCCGCCTCACCAATATCCTCTAGCGATTCAACTAAAGCTTTACCAGGCTTTCATATTTTCGATTCCAATCCTCTTCTCCATCATTCTTTTTCTGTTGTTCTACTTGTTCTATCTCAAGAGAAGAGCTGCTGCTGTTCTATCTAATTCTCAAAGACCGGTTCTTCCACGAACTAATGCTGATGCTAACTTTATCATGGTATGTGACCACCTCATTCATTTTCGAGTTTGTACTTTTAGATGAGACAAAGATTGTTTCAATCTGTGCTTAACATTTTTGTCACTACTCTACATGTTCAGGATTTGAATTCGGAATTGGCGAATGAGCTGAAGAACAAGCTATGCAGAGTCATCTTTGATGAATGCATGGAAGCAAGAGAGATACTGTAAGTTCTTTAGATGTTACTAAATACTAACTTTCTTCTGATTGATCAAATTTGTTCCTTTGATGCATAGTTCTTTTTCGTGCAATAGTATATTGAAATGGCTGATCAGGGCCATTGAAATAGACTACACAGCATGAGAATATTGTTTGTTCTAGGAGAGTCATGAAAGACCAGTTGGACACAGACATATGCCTAGAACCACTAACAGAAGAATCATGTTTCACTTTTTTCTTCTTTCATAAATCAATGATGGTTATTCCACCTAGTCAAATACTCATTTGTAGTACATTATAACATAATTGCTTTATTTTCGTTTGTCACTTGTCTAATTGTAATTGAAAACCAAAATTTTCATTCAAAATGTACATAAAATAATATCATCAAAAATTTCAACACGAGTCAAAATCAGATAGTATTAGACAATTTGAGCGGTCACCATAGTCCATGAAATATGTACCATCATATCATTTCATTTCCTTATGATGGTAGTAGACGTAACTTAAAGTCTCAATTTAGATAAAATTCTCGAGTTCCAGATGAATAAAAGTTTGAGGGTAAGTGGCAAGTACAGAGATTTGTTTGATCACCAGAATCTTGAATGCTGTCCGTTCTTTACTTCTTCCATAAGATGCCCTAAACAGGAACCATCAGATAAATATAAACTTGACACTTTATGCACAAAAGGAAAATATCCTTTTTGCACTTTTCCCTTTGGCCATTGTACATAAAATTACCCCACAACCAACCCTGTTCTTGGCAATAATATCACTTATGTGGAGAGCATCATATTAAACCTTAAACCATCTCTAATGGTGACAGTACGACGACGCATCGTCGTCGTTTTTGCTGTAGGGGTGACGTGTCGTCGCCACATCATAATTTTTTTTAATTTTTATTTATATATTATTCATATTATAAGAGTGCTTAGATGTTTAAATTAATGAAATTATATTTTTTTGAGTCGTTTTATAATTTATTAAGGTTTAAAATAAAAAAAATATTTTTTATTTTACTAAAAATAAATTTAATAGTGTTTAGAAGTCGAAATTAATAAAATTGAACTATTAGAGGTTGTTTTACAATTTTAAGTTTAATTGAGAGGCAAAATAAGTTCGAGATGGAATGATCCAAAAATAATCGAGAGTGGTCTCTATTCGTAGATCTCGAAGAAACGAATCCGTTGGTAATTTTTATATATTTTCTATATTTATATTTTTCAAGTTATCCTTATTTGAAATTGGACAAAATATAAAAAATAAAAATAAATAAAAAGGAATAGGGTACGACACGTGGCAGAAGCCGGTTGGCTGCTGCCACAGACAGCGTGGCACGCCGCCAGCTGCTGCCACAGACGGCGTAGCACGCTCGATGCGGCGTGCCACGCTTCGCCAAGGGCGCGTCGTCTCACGTCCGATGTCGCGGCACATCGTGCTCTACGACGCGTCTCCACGGCGGCTCCATTGGAGCTCCTCTTACATGCATATTTAGCAAGTTATAAATTATACAATAATATCATGTTTATTTCTTTTATCACAAATTACTGTTAAATTTAGTAAAGAAACTAAGATTAATTTTCATAATTTGTGTTCTTAGTTCTTACAATATATTTTTATTAAATTCTATTATTTATATAATTTGAGAGTGAATCTAACGAAAACAATGCACTAAAAATTATCTGACATGTGTAACTTAGGATGGAGAGTACAATTTTCTTAGTACTACTAGTAACTTAAAGAGCCCTTAGGATGGAGTACAATTTTTGAGGATGAGTGGCATAGAATCCAAATAATCATTCGGATAAAAATTATTGTAAATTTTAACACAATTTGAAGCTATTTCCATTCAAATGGGCATTTAGATTTTATGCCACTCACCCCCTTAATTTTTAGGTACTTGTAGAACTATATACATTAATATAAACTACACATAATAAATCGTAAAGAACGTTAAATTTATATTAAAATTACATATTTTACGAACGGTAATCATTTACTTTTATTTTTTATCTACTTTGTACTTATAATTTGATGCAATGCAGGTGTTGTGTTTGTTTGGGAGAATTTGAGGTGAAAGAAGAATTGGTTCAAGTGGCATCATGCAAGCACATGTTCCACGTGGAATGTATCCACCATTGGCTCCATAACCATTCAACTTGTCCACTTTGTAGAGCCCCTGTACACAATAACCACCCTCAGCCGGCACTACCTCCTCTGCCAACCAGCTCCGTTCCGGAGGAGCAAAACCAGTCCGACCACCATCAAGTGGTGATACCATCCGCAGAGTTGCAGAATTGCACAAGGGCCCAAGGATCATCAAGTAGCGGTGACAGTAGTACATGTTGATTATAGGCTTTAGGTATTAAACCGTTTATATGTTTGAGCATATTATGACATGCATTAGATCCACAAAGGTTGCAGCTTGGCGCAGATAAGATGGCAAGAAGCCCTCATTTTGTCAGAGAAAATCATAATCTATTTGAAAGCCCTCAAGTCGTAAATTCCTTATTTACATTTTATACATAAGATGCCTTGCTCAAAGTAAAAGGAGAGGTAATTGTAGCAAGATAATTGAAGAAACACACAGTAGTTTTGATGTGGTTATCAAAAGGATGCTTCTTGAAACATGTAGATGGAACATTTGAATCACAAATGTACGTCTGTTAAACACTGAAGCACATACTGATATGCTTCATTGTGAGACACTGAGACTGTTAATCATTTCGCCAAAACATTATCAAGAGTAGAAGCTGTAGCATCAGGTATTAAGATTCAAACATGCAGTTCTACATCAAACCCTGATAAACCCGCTTAAAGCATGCTTCTATGCAAAAGTTTAACGATATTCCAACGTAGGATTTTGCAATTTGATGAAAACTAGTTATACAAGTTAAAAGGTCATGCATGTCACTCACAGGTACACAAATTATCAACACTTTTATGTCCATTTCCACAGATAAAGAAAATTATTGTCAGACGAAATGCTGAATATATAACAACTGTGCAAATATTGGACAACAATGAACCTCATCTCTATACAAAAGTGGAGTATAGTTACACACAATGTGCAGCAGCACAAACAAACTCATACTCCGCAGACAATTACAATCAATCAATGAACCAATGACCGAATTACACCTTACTATATTCACAAAAATAGCTTTTCATGCAGTTGCACTTAAGTTTGTGCAACTTTCAGGAACAGAAAGCGGAAAGGCCTTAATCACACAGATGAAAACCCATATACTTGTGGTCATGTATTTATCTACAAATACCTGCCCTCCAGGACACGATGTTTCCTTGAGGAGAAGGATTCTTCAATATTATTAGAATTCTCACAAGAGCATAATGAAATAGATATCTAATCATGGCTTGTGCTTCCTGCAAACAGATATATAATATAACGATTTAAATTGGCTCTGTCGTAAACTAGCACAATGCATTAATCTAATTATTCTCACCTCAATTTTGTACCATTAGCACACAGATTCAGTGTGTCAGATCCAGGTTCACCATATTGTGCAAGCTGATTATTAAATCTCAAAAGCATTTTCTGTGAATCTGCCAACCTCTCACCAAGAGGATCAAATGATCTTAATGTTTGATTGGTATGTGTTTGGTTACGAGGCTGCCTGTCTTGCATCTTGAGTAGCTTTTTCACCATGTCATCTAGTTCCACAATCCTCTTCTGTAGGTTAGACTTGTCCTTCTACAGATATATCAGCAGTGAAGGAAGGTGAAGAAAATACCTTTGGCTTGAGTTTAATAGTCATACTAGTAGGATAATACATACCTTAAGCATATTATTTTGAGCAGCCAATAACTGATCTCGTTCTTGTATGTGTTCCACCATAATCTCAGTAGTGAGTTGTTGCTCTTTGTTATTATTGATCTCAAATATACATCTGCGAAGAAACAGTGCAAAGTATTTATTAGCAATAATATATGACACGTCAGTCAAAATAAAGCAATCCTTGCACTTGTTAAATGTATTCCAGGCCAACGTAACTACATCAATTGAGGAACAAAACTCTTGGGAAATGACAGAAAGTTCCATTTGGAGCATTTCAAATACACTATGAAATTGATACAGTGAAACATTAGAAAATACCTTTCTCTTTCATCAAGCAAATCATCAATCCGACTTCTCAGGTTGGCAATTTCTTGTTCCTGGTGAATGGAGGAGATATACCATTAAAGACATGAAGTTTTCCAAGAGTATAAAAAACACAGCACTGCTCAAAATATCTACCATTGCAACAAACTCTTGTCTTTGATGTTGAGCATCCTCAATTACCCTTTGAAGTTGATGTTGGTCAACAATATTCTACAGAGAAATCATAAGGTAGTGGCAAACTGGCAATTAATAAGTTATGTGTGAACTAATTATTGGGAATTTATCTTATTTCCTCATTTTGTTAGGGGTAGGATGGAGTTTAAGCCTGAACTTACAGCGTAATTAGAGATGTCCAATTTGACACTAAGTAAATCACGTATGACATCATGTGTCATGTTTTCTGCAGAGGACAGTCTAGTATTCAGAATGCACACCTGATCCAATGTAAATCACATGCCAATTTAGTATAAGATTATCATGAAAAATGCTAGAATTTTGAGCACGCAGCGAGAAACATGAATTAAGCATGTATTAGTGCCAACTATAAGAAAAAGTTCTGGAAACAGAAGGAAATAATAAACTGCTGGAAAGCCTGAAATGCAAGAATTAGAATATGACATCAAACTTAAGATAACAAATTATTTTTTATGTATCATATCTGGTTGAAGACGCACTGTTTACATAGATTATATATCTATAACCACGAAATTTTGATTAGTTCAGAACTGAGCAGAGGTAAATAACATGCTGAAACCAAAAATTTCTTATTTTATCAAAAGCATATGGAAAAAACACACTTCTGAGGGCCCCAAAAATAAAAAGGATTTTTTGTTTTTTTGTTTTTTATTTATTTTTACTATTATACCTCTCTGTGCCTACTAGCTGCCAGGGCCTCTAACTCTTCTATACGAAGTCTAGCATTCAACAACTCCTGATCCTTCTCCTGATTCATCTGCTGGACAAGGCCAGCAATGCATTTGAATGGCGAACTAGAACCTCTTGCCCTAGTTGATAATTTTTCAGCTTTCTCCAGAGAGGACGAGCCAGATACATTTACTAGATCTGCTTTAACCTCGTTCAACATTGCTTCCAAGTTCTTGTACTGTTCAAAACACGACATAAGAGAAAATATAAGGAATACTATCATTTAACATGCATTAGATCGAAATAAGTAAAGATTTCAATCTATATAAGATTGATGATTGAATCCAAAAGCAGTTCAGTAATGTTAGAAGATTTTCAACATCTATCTCCTTTTCTTTCTGAAAAAACATTCAAGGCATAAACTGAAAATCGGTGCTAAAAAAGTGTGAGGATCATATATTCAGTGTCTTTCTTTTTTCTTTCTGAACAAACATTTGAGGCATAAACTGAAAATAGGTGCACAAAAAATGTGAGGGTCATACATTCAAACTGATAGTAAGGAAATTTGAGTGGCATATACTCAGTTAATAGTATATACATGTAATGAGTATACTATTGATTAAAAAGTCATGTTATCTGTTCCAAGTGTCATTGCAATCCTGATGTCTTTACCTTCTGTTGATATTGTGATGCTTGAGCTTCAGCATGTAATACTACCTCAGAGACGTAGGCTTTCAATAGTTTAATCTACATGATTACGACACAAACAGTCAAGACGGGAAGGAGCGGATGGATGAACATTAGTGAGCCAATTATAATAACAGATAGAATATAACCTCTTTGGACTGTCTAGTATTTTCCTCTTGTAGGACTTTTATTTGTCCACGAGCCTCAGCAATTTCTTCACCCTTGCTTTGCAATTTCCTTAAACACATAATATCTTAAAAGTTTAAATGGTTGCTAGGGTTATAGTACAAAATATGTGAATTATGCAGTAATGATTTACCTAAAATGTTGATCTTCAGGCAGTGACGCATAGCAGTTCTCTGAAGACAAACTTTCAGTAAAGTCCTCTACAGTCGATAACCTGTGCCTAAGTTCTTGGAGTTCTAACTCTAACGAATCCCTGACCAGCACGTGTCTTTCTAGTTCATCTTCCATTTCAGTCACCTAAAAGGTAAAAGATGCAAGTATTATTTCAACTACGAATTGTTGCATGCGCACTTCAATGACTATCAAACTTCTTACCAGTTACATCCGTAAAATTCACAAATAAGCATAATAATATGACTGGTTATTTTAAGATTCATCGAAGTAGTTCGAACATTTGCAGTTTGCTTGATACTAATTTGCGTGTAAAATGCAGTACAAAATAACTTACTTTCTTTTCCAGTACATTTATGGTGCACTCGAGCTCCTCAACAGAATGTTCCAAAATCTTGACTTCCTCTTCCTTTTGCTCAGCATACAATTTACTGGCCTCTGACTCCTGCGGAGTATAGACATTTAGTTCATTTCAGGATAAGTAAATAATTACATATCATATATGTTTATGATCTCAAAAGGCTCAAAGCTGAACTTACCTGGTGGGCTTCCGCAGCTATAGCTTGGTTCTCATCAGCTACCGTACATGCCATATTCAACCTATCTTGCAAAGAGGTCATCATTTTGACATATTCATCTCTCTCTGCAGTCACCCTCTTTAAAGTATCATGAATATCTTCCTCTGATGGATATAATCGTCTCTCTGATGAAGATACACGAACAATTTCTTCCTCTAAACCCTTAGTAGCTTCTTTTTGCTCTTCAAGTAATTGATCTAGCTCAGAGTTTTTCAGATATAGATCTTTCAGAAGATCCTTCAACTCTATATTTTGTGCAGACAAAATATTTAATTTTCCCTTTGCCTGATCTAATTCATAGTTGGAGTTGGACAATGCTTGCTGCGCTTCAGCCAATTGAGCTTCAAGACTCATATTCTGAACACATACTTTATCAAGTTGAACCGCTTTAGTCTGAAGTTCATGCTGAACTTTGCTCATAGCATCAATTAACTTTTCAAGTTCATTCTTGATGTCCTTCCTGTGTGAGGCAAACTCTTGGAGCAAACTGAAATCAAAGAGTAACCCTTTCAACAGAGTATCTTTTCGTTTAAGCTGGTTCACAAGATCAGAGCCATTCTCATCATTGACTAGATCCACTTCTTCAACATTCATTCTTGACAGGAAGTTAATTCTATCTCCTACAGTTTCACATGTAACAGCATGGAAAGCAGAGTTATCATCAGTATCTTCCTGAACTATTTCGGGGACACCAGCAACTACACAATCCTTCTGTAGTTCAAATCTAGGGGTTAAAATTGACTTTCTCATTCTGAGTTGTTCATGGTACTCAACCATTTGGCGTTGAAATAAAAACGTACTGAGATCATTCTCTATTGCTTTGCACATCAAGTCGTCCAAGGACGATCTCAAGCTACCACAGAAAGCCTGCATATCCTTGACAACTTCCTTCTGTGCTGCTTCAAACACTTCCTCCACACCTGTCCGCATTTGAACAAAACATCCTTCCAGTAAAGATAATATGTTAGAAATCTCCAACCCATCTCCTACGAGAATATTAGATTTTAGCTGTTTAATCTCTTTACTCAAGATCTCTTTATCTGCCATCAAATCCTCTCCTGTTTGTTTCCACATTGCAGTAGATATATTGGCAGTTTTATTCGCTTCCAGCATTGCTTTTAACATGTCATCTGCTTCTTTAATGGTTGCATAAGCCTCTTCAAATTTGTCAAAGAAACTAACAGGGGGGTAACTTTTCTCTTCCAACCCCACCTGCAGCCAAAAAAAAAGGAATTATGAAAATGTCTAAGTTACTGCCTTCTGACAAACAAAGCATGAAAATAGATCAGTGTGTTAGTAGTAATTACTCCAATAATGTTAATAATTGCATTTACCTCTCCCGAGGTTTTACTGCCTGCATAAATCTTATTGGTGGAATCATCATGTTGGTCTCTTCCTTGCTCCCTGAGGTCTTCTAATACATATGTACCATCCAATGATACAATATCTGCTCTACAACTTTGATCTGTTTGACCAACACAAAATTCCATCAGATGATCTCGTAACTTAACAAATGCACTATGCGCTTTCCTATACTCCATCAGAAGGTCCAAAAGTACTCCATTGGGACTGACTCCTGGATTTTCATCACAGTTTAGATCCACTTTGCCTTCAACTGTTTTAAATATAACAATTGAAGATTTCTTGTCATTACCAACACTTTCAGCTGAAGAACTAGAGCATGAACTCAAACAGTCACTAGCCCATTCATCATCTCCAGAGGAGCAGTCTGCTGAATCAAGATGGCTATGCATATTCTTGACGTTATAAAACCATGAATTCATGCAGTTCAATCTTTTAATTACTTCAACAAGTTCATTCCGGATTCTTTGTGGCGCCTGCAGCTGATTTGCGTGCTTTAGTTCAGCATGAGATGGAATTGTGTTGTTGGAAAAAGGAAGGCTTACTTGATTCCTTTTCAACTCATCAACTTCTTTCCTCATGTCAGTAATGTCTTTCAAAACATTATGAATGGATTCCTTGTGGACAGTTACTGCATGGTGGATTTCAGAAGTTAGAGCACTCCAGCATGTTTCTGCATCAGAGACCAATAAATTGATGACATCTTCGATCTCTGACAGCGTTGGCATTGCTAATTTAACATCATCGGTAATATATGTAGTTCCATTCGAATTTGAATGATCAGATCGCATACTTCTTTCACCAGTGCAACTAGGAGTGCTCACTGAACAATCAGATAGCCTACTTTCTAAGAACAAAGCAGATCTATCTTGAATTTCAGTAAGCTGGGCCTTCACAGGTATGCTTTCATTTTCTGCAAACTCTTTCTCTTCATATAAATCACTTGACACTTTAGAGAACTGGAACTCTTCTCCGGGAGTGGATTTTCCCATCTGACGAAGTTCGGTCAGCGCTATTGTTGCACCCATCAAGGTGAATAATTTTTGTTGCATTTGCATCACAGCTTTTTTAGCATCTTCCAAACTTTTCTGCAGCAGGAGAATCGTTTCTTCCTTTTCAAGACATATTTTTGCAGCCTTTTCAACATGTTCACCAATCCAATCATTGACATTAGAAAATGAAGATGAAATACTGTTTATTTGGCAAGAAGCATCTCCAAGGGATCTGGAACCATCTACGAGGAATGTAGTAAGCTCCAATACCCCCCTTTCCCATTCTGCACGGAATTTTTTCAATTCTTGTTCCTTTGCGGACAAGCTGTTTTGAAGACTTACATTCTGTTCAGTTAAGGAGCAAACATGTACTTGATACTCTGACTGAAGTCGATCTATCTCGTCCGGTAAATGCATAATTGTTTGCGAAGTTTCCAGCTCAACTTCATTGCGAAATAAGTCAGCTTTATCATCTTGAGATATCAGTTTCGTATGGTGTACTCTGTATTGTCTGTTAAGCATCTGTGCCTCCTTGAGGTCATAAGACAATCTCTCTAACTTAGATTGCAAAACATATGGGCTAGTTTCCTCGTTGACTTGAATGTTTGCAGTTGAAGCACAATTTCTTAGACCAACTTGTTTTCCATTGATGTCCTTATTCGTGTTCTCAATGTTGCTTTGTGGAGATCCCTTGCTGTCCATCAATTTGTGTAGGCTTCGGTTTTCAGTCTGGATAGATTGGAGTTCCTTGGTTACCTGAAGTTGCTCCAATCTCATTGTAGCAATAGAAGCCTGTGCATCCAGAAGTTGTTTGTGGACCTTGTCAAACTGCAAAATGTCTACTATCTGCTGATCATTTTTTTCATTCTGATTCTGCAAAAAGTAAATGGCAGAAAATAAATGTTTCAGACAACATAATCATATTTTGTTGACTGTGTGAGTTTATATTAACAGCTCAAATAATTCTGCAGTGTAAAGCAATATATAATCAATGATGTCATATATATGATTAATCAATCACAAATAAGCGCCTTTAACTTGTTTCTTACTGTGTTGGGAGTAAATTTGTCACAATCCATTCCCGTCTCCATTTGGAGCCTTAATCCATCGATTTCCCTGCATTGACAGTGCGCAAATTCAGTGAGACAACAATGGACTCATAGTGTTGGTTTTGAGTTTCCTCCACTGAAAAACAAATTTCAGAAGAAAGCTACAAAATTATGTCCTAATCGGACAAAATATGCTGCAGTATGTATGCCAAACAAGAATCAAGTAAGAATAGCATCAGAACCAATTTAATAGGATGATGGCAACAAAACTATTGCAAAAAGATAGAGTAACCAGAGATATGATCTATCATTAGTAATTAAAACAATCAAAAGAGTTTGCGATGCATGAACTTAGATAGAGAAACTCTGCCAAAATAGATTTATTAAACTTGAGCAGGGTAATTTCACCTCACTAATGTGGAATTCATATCTTTGCACCGCTCCAGTTCTTCTGCTACTTCTAGTTCCTATATATTTCAGGATATTACAGAGTTTATTGCACCGTGAAAACAGAGCAGGGAAACAAAAACGGAGCATATAGACTGGATAATAACCTGTTTCTTTTTCAATGAATAGAACTGAGGTGGAGCACGACTTGTTTCAATTTTAAGTAACTCGAAAACCTGACAATGTACCAACAGTATCATCATGGATTCAAGTGTTATCTTTTCAAATGACTGACAGAACTTCATCAAACCTGATTGCGTAACTCTGATATTTCAGCAATCAATGTTTCTCTCTCTCCTTGTTCATGGAAATCTTGGTACCTGTGATTGAACATGTAAAGGAAAATGATGAAAGGAATAAGAATGCAGAAATGAAGACAAAACAGGTACTAGATGTGTGTCATGACTATTACAATCTGATTTGTTCTAGCAATCTGATATTCTCCAATGCAAATCGAGTAACTTCTGGGTTTCTATCAATCTTAGTCTGAAGCAGAAGATTTTGCTCTCTTAAGGCATTGTTTTCATCCAGGTAAAACTTATCAGCAGAGATTAGTCCATCGGATAGTAATTCCAAGCGCTTTGTCTTTTCCTCGTGGAATCTGAGCATCATTTTAGTACGTTGAGATTCTTCTTCCCGTTGGTGAGCCTGCAAATTTTTTTCATTGACTCTTCTTACAACACCACGACAAGTAGAAAATGCAGGCTGTTTTCCATGGATGTGGAAACATACCAGGCGATTCAAGTGTTCGATCTCTGATTTCAATCTTACGACTTCCATCTCTGCCAATTTTTCTCGGCGCAGGGAACCAGACAACGTAGCTTTGAAGTGCTTTGTCTGCCATTAGCAATTTTGTTAAAAGGATATAGAGCTTTCGCATGAAGAAAAGAACTTCAGTTGAAAATTAAAATTACCTTTACAAATTCTTCTTCAATAGTCTTTTGCACATCATACTCATTAGTTTCTTCAGATAACTCACACACACGCCTTCCAGGAAAGCAACCCAAACTAGATTGATCAGAACTAGGAACGATATCTACAAGTTCTGTGGAAGCATGTTGATGCTTTATAAGGAATGACAATTGACCCTGCTAAAGGAAATGTCTGAGTGGCTTTGCCAGGGTCAAAGTATATGAAATACTCATGAAACGATATGCCTACCTTTAACTGTTGGATTTGTTGCTGCAATACGATGACATCTCCTGATGCATCTTCATTAATTTTAGCCTGAAAATAACTAAGAAGTTCAAGCAAAAAAAAGGATGGATAGATAGATAGACAAGGATACAAATATGGAAGACTCAATGCTGCAAATTTTTTTACATTGTTCTGAATAAGCTTGGCACGCTGTGCAAACTTCAGACAGCTTAAAGTCTCATTTGACGATCTGCAATTTGTAGTTGAAAGTTGTTATGCCCAGGAATATTCCAATATCGCCTACTAAGCGATCAGCTATGAGAGCAAGAAACTTAAATTTTACCGAGTGGATGGGCTGACATTTGCAATGATTGCTGTTTTGGAATTTCCACCTAAGGAATCCTGCACAAAACGGGATACATTACAACTATAAAACAATCACATGCAATGTGCAAATTTTACTCATACATTACTAACTGACCTGAAGAAGAAACGTCAACCTAGAGTCTCTGTATGGGACATGCCGAAGCTTCCCTTGTGCTAAATCCACCAGAGACATGATTACCAATCTAAGGCATTAAGATGAGCAGAAATTCATAAAATCTTCATCAAATTAATTCAAGATTTTCAGGATAATTAAATGTTTGTGTGGCAGATATTTAATTTTTACATTGTTAGGTATATTCTATATAAATTAATGCAAATAAACTAAAAGCTTTTGACATTTGAATAACATCCCAATATGACCAACAAGATTTTGGATGAAATCGTGAAAGTAGTACAAATAGTTAAAGTCTAAAAGAGCAGAACAAGAGTGTTAATGAAAAGACAACCTAACTTGAAGCCAGTTTGAAACTCTTACCCAAGTGTTGATAGAGACTTGTTAATGTTTGCAGCTTCTTTCAAACGATCCCCTTCAGCCCCCGAGCTCTTCTGTCTGTGACATTGAAATGATATATCATTGCATGCTTTACCAAATCAAAATAGCTATAAAAAGAACAAAAAGTTACCTTTCAGAACCAGCTAGATCCACTAAATTCAACCTTCCGAACCTAAGATGAGCCATGGAATCCTTTTCCCAACGGCTTTCAATGGTGCAAGTAAATACACTGTGGGATCGACTGCTCTCACTGTTCATGTACGTTGCAGCTATCTTCCTATTTGCAGCCCCCTGTGAGAGATGCAGTCAGACCAAGCAAAGCTTAAATGGAATATGTAGTTAGATACTGGGAATGTTGAACTTCTTGAACCACCTGTTGCAGAAGCTTGAGCACGTCATTCACCGTTTTGACATTATGCTCACTGAGGTTTTCAACGTATACCCCTTTTTTCAAGTCCTCCCTGAGCTAGATGTATACAAAACAGAAAGGAATACAACAGTCAGCTATATTGAAATAAGAAACTGCACTAGATTCTCATTATGGCAAAGTCAACTCTCTTCACCTGTAGGTTAGTAGATGAAGGCTCTAGGAGGTCTGTTATATGCTCATTGTATATCTCCAGAAAGGAACATTTGCAACTATATGTCAGTCTCTCATGCTTTCTGCTCTCCTCTTCCTTTAAGATGAGGATAAAAATCATAAGTTAATCATTACATTCATTACATGAAATTCTAAAACTCACCTACAAGCAAATTTATCTAACCAAACCTTTGTGATCCTGGTGAACATGTACTCGAAAATTCGAGGAGTAATCCCACAATCATCACTAAGTTTTCCATCCATCTTATCAATTTCACCCATCATAGTATATGTCTTACCGCTACCTGTCTGCAATAAATCATATTACCCCTTCAGTAATTAACCAACAGTACAATAAAGACACATAAAAAGTTGCTATAGTGACACCTACTTGTCCATAAGCAAACATGCAGCTGTTATACCCCGACATACAATTATCCACCATAGGCAATCCAGCAACTCGGAATAGTTTCTCCTGGAAGAAAAAAAGCATCACAAGTCCTAGCTAATTCCCGGCAAGTATTCAGCAAAAATACACTAGTAAATTCATACCATGTGATCATATACTTATATTCAAGTAAATACACAGTATGCAAATTAGCTCATACTCTCTCCAGGTTCGAATAATTTTAACAAACAGTACTACTAAACAAACAAGCACCTGCGATGTACTTTCGCAAGCTATATGATCAAATGTGAATCTAGTTTCCGGGTGGCCAAGCCACACAACCGTCTGAGCACTCTCTTGCTTCAAGCATCTCCCATGACCTTGTGAAACCATCTCCACATCATTCAACGGCCTAATCCGAATCAATACCTACACAATAGAAACATTCACTCCTAAATGATCAAAACGAACAACAGGCATGTAAAATCATTTTGCAAAAGTGACACAACCAAAACAAACAAAATCATTTCACAAAATCGACATAATCAAATCAACCTGCACATTGTGGTCCTTCCAGAACGACGAATCCTCATCCAGCTCAAAATCCGGAACATCAGCTACAACCTGCTCATTCGGAATCGCAACCGAAATCCCCTTCGAAACCCTGGGCAGAAATCCGTACTTCGCCCCTACAGGCAGCCTCATAAGAGAAGCCGAACCCCCACCGACATTCGACAGCCTCCGTGCACTTCGCACGGGAGTAGATTGAGCTGAATTAGACTCTGAGTGAGACGATTTGGCTCTAGAGGCGGAAACTCTGGCAATTGAGTGAGTAGACAGGCATTGTGAGGGGTCTGGAATTGAATTTAGCGGAGCTCGTGAAGGTATCAGTGAGGCTATTTGGTTAATTGATGAGGTTTCAAAGCGATTTTCGTTTGGTGGTGATTGGATAGAAGAATTGTCTCTTGACATTGTTGAATGGTTTGAGTGAGGGTTATTGGAGGTGAAAGTGGAAAGTAGACATTGAAGAGCTGGTTTGGAGTTTAATGAAAGGATTGGTGATGAATGAAGTGACTAGTGAGCATTGAAGTGGAACAAGGAGTTGCAGATGCTGAATTCAAATGGCAATCGAAAGGTGAAGAGGGATATTATTTTTTTATTATAAAATGTTGCTAAATTTTTGAATTTGAATTGTGAGTGGGAAATGGGGATTCATGGATGAGACTTGAGAGTGGGTAGCTAGTGGCCCATGGCTGACCCAGTCACTCTGCAGGAAACAAGTGTTTCATGAAAGCTAATCAAGTTTCTAAGAGTCAAGGCTACACAATTTCATTCAGAGTTGTTCGCGTTTAGGTTTGTAATTTCTCGGGTTTGATTATAATTCGACGATTAATCGATTAAGACTTGATTAGTACGGTTACTCATGATTTTTTAGACCACACAGGTAACACTAGCATTTTCTGAATTATTATACATTTAATTTTAAAATCAACCAAAAATAGTCTCATAAGAATGGTAGTGTAGGTATATACTCCACATCTATTATATACTTACTAATACTAATCAAAAATATTTATTCAGTTATTAATTCTAATAAAGAACAGTTATTACATCGCGATCCAATTTATTCACTTCTATTATTAATAAATGAAATTTGAATGTTTCAATGAAATTTGACTGTTATAAAATTTATAAATAATAGGATAATTCTTTTTTCATTAAGTCTTCCTCAATTCTATTACTAACACAAGTTAAAAGTAATTATTAGTCTCAAATTTAGTTTCTTCACCCACTTACCCACTTTCCTAGGCTTTACTAATTTTAGGTTAAACCATGTCACACTTTGTATTTTTATTTGTTATTATTCATATGATTAAAATGATATATTTAATTTCTTACAAAATGAATTTAAAATTATAAAAATAAGAATTGCATGCGGGTATTGCGTATAACACGGATAACTAGTGTTTCAACAATAACTTTCATTTCAGTTTCAACATGAGATTGGTGTTTTCCCTTCCCTATTGATTTAATTCAAATCTTATTGAATTCTTACTCTTTTTATCTTTATTTTTATTTGTTTATTTGGATCCTATATATATACTAGAATAGATGTCACTCGCACGCTTGTGAAGATGTGTATTCTGATCTTGTTTTATGATTCACTATTAAATGGTTTTTAAGTTATATTTAATCTTTCTCGGACAATTCTACTAATATCTATGTAAACTTATGATTAATTTATCCGAATTGTTAACAATATAGAAATTACAGAAGAAATAATATTATTCCTAAATATATCTCTTTCAATCGTAAAGAAAAAGTTTATGTTTGTATATTGTCTAATCGCACACCAAGCATGTGAGATCCTATTATTTAGTGATATATAAAAATTTTAATCAATATCATAAATTATATTCATTCTAGAAATAGTAATATACATTATGCATATGAAGCGCATTTTAGATTATGTTTTACTAAAATCTTCACCATTACAAGTGTATTTTTATATAAACTCTATAGTTATTCAAATGTTGAATTAGGAATAAGAAAGCATAAAACTTTTGACTATTAATGTAGTGGCTCAGTTAATCATCAAAATTCTAATGTTAGACTCATACACTTATCTAGTGATCACAATTGACATTACTCATAGCTCAATCTAACCTTACTACGAACCAAGTAGCAGAGTCAATTTATTTGGTTTCGGAAGGCAAGTACACCTACTTTTACTACTAACTCGGATTCGTAGAGTGCAAGGGGCTGATTGGCAAGATATTTGAATGAAAATTTTGGTGAAATTGTATTTGAAATGGAATTGAAATGGGGTATTTAAAGTGTATTTTAGGTCAAATCACTGTTTATCGAATCAAATTGGAGCATTTAAATGCCTGACCAATTAGCCCTACATAATTTGTTTCGGAAGGCAAGTACATCCGGTCGTATTCAACATAAGTTAATTATGCAGGATCATAAACTACATCATATCTTCTATGGTTCTACCTTATTGAACATAACCAGTAAATGTATCGAGAGACCATCAATGCAATATCAAAATAAGTGGCTGGAATATATACAAGGAGGGAACTGAAAAGGTAAGCAAAACCTGTCTGGTCCTAAGTCTTGTTCATGTTCTTGATTTAGATACAAAGGGGAGGATTAAAATTGAGTAACAGGGGAGCCTAAAATGCACCTTGTTGACAATTCTACAACTTTATATGAACGTTTGAAGGATTGATTGTGATAGAATTTGAATGATCTTTTTTAATTTAAATTAAATTTTGTGTGTATAAAAAATTCGATTTATATGGAAAAATAGACCACTCCAAGTATACAAGTATGGCGCGAAGCAATTGCACAAAACATATTGCATACAAACAACCAAACCACAAATGCCTAACGAGCTAGCCTGCAGAAGAGGACATATATACATGCCGGTTGTCCTACACCTTGGCCTGGAGTGCCACCTCCTTATGATTATGAAAGAATTACATATACAAATTACTTAAAAATAATTATTAAATATAAAAATGACTATATAGAATAATTATATAAGAGGTCATTTTATTTGTTGAAGCTCTAATTTATCTCAATCACAAAATAACTTTTCATAAATATTCAGGTCATTCTATGTTTTGAGCCCTAATTTCTCCCAACAACAACATGATTTTATATTAATGCTCATCATTTCTTTTCCTCCAAGTCTACCATATTCCTGTATATACGGAATTAATTTATTCTTCATTGTTTCCAGATTTTCCTCTTCTTCTCTTACATTTTTTCTCTCTTGATCAAATTCTTTCACTCGTTTTTCATGTATTTGTAATAGTTTTTTAAAGGAGATCTTATATGTAATCCCATTGCATAAAGTGGCCTCCTTATGTACTTTTTCATAAAAAATATTAGTTTCAAGATCATTTGTACTAGTTTCAGCATCATTTAATTTCGAAACTCGTACATTTAGTTTCAGAACAATAAAATTTAATTTTATGCACAAAAGCTAGTTTTAAAAACACAAAAACTAGTTTCAAACTAATTTCAGAACCACAAATCCTAGTTTCATGGATATAAAAGCTATTATCAAAAACACTAAAGTTAGTTTGAAGTACCATCACACAATATTTATTAGTTTAATGTTAACTGAAGTTAATTTCATGGACTCAATACCTAGTTTCATAGTTCTAAAATCCTAAAAGTATCGGCGACCCTAAAAAAATCACTGAATTTGAAAACTTTCTCTGGAAGCTATGGTCTTAATTACCCGTCTTCAACCCTAAATCCTAATTAAACGTTTTCTCGGGACTACAATGCTAATTTCAGCAAAAGAAAAGTACTAGATTTAGGTTCATTGAGCTAGTTTCATGATGATTAAAGATAGTTTCATGATGATTAATACTATTTTCATGGGTATAAACCTAGTTTCATGCCCACACAAGCTAGTTTTATGGAATGAAAACCTAGTTTTATAGTTCTAAAACCTTCGAGGGAATGGTGAACCCAAAAAAAATCACTGAATTTGGAAACTCACTCCGGAAGCTACGGTCTTAATTAGGGTTTAGAGTTGAGGACGGGTACAGACCTCTGAAAAATCAAAAGAATTGAGTAATAGGAACAAGATTGCTCGTTCATGTCGGATTCATAACCATACTACAGGTACGAAGAGTTTCGCGAGAGTAGCAAACACTACAATTTATCCGTCGCTATATAGCGACGAATCGCTACTAAATAGCGACGGATAAATTATCCGTCGCTAGATAAATAAACCGGAAAATTATTATAAAAAAAAAGTTTTAGCAACGGATAACTTTATCCATCGCTAAATTATCCTTTTATTCGGGAGAAATGGGCAGAACCCCATTTATCCCTTCTCCCTTTTCTTCTTTCCCCTTTCTTTCCCGTTTCTTCTTCCCGCCGCTGCCGACCGACGAAATCCGGCCGGCCGACCGACCGACCCACCTCCTGCCGCCTCTCTCAATTTGTTTAATTCGAAATCGAGGTATTTAGCAAAACCATTACTTAATTTCAAATTTGGGGATTTTTGTGATTTTGAAGTGTTTGAGTATGTAGTTAGTTTGAGATTTGCAATTGATGTATTTTTGCGAAGTG
>JAYMSP010003026.1:0-21467 GCA_036897095.1 Plantago elongata
TCTATGAAGAGTGCTATCTCCAGGACATATATTGTTAATTGTTAACAAGATTGTACTATAAATTATTAAATTACGATGCATAATTATTTTATGCCCCTCTTTAATAGATATTTGTAAGAGAGAATTCCCTTCTGCATTATACATATTAATTAGACAAGTTACTGAGTTAAGTTCTTACTCTTGATATGAGGAGACTTAAGATATTATGGTTCATCCGGAAATATGAACGCTGGAAGATAAAATTGAAACAGAGGTAATACTAAACTACACGATGTTATAATCGCAGATGAATTTCGTGTGTGCCGCCTTAAGTCATTATGCCTCTATATAGTAATAAATTTTGAATATTACTCGAAAACATACTTCTTATTTTTACGCTCAACGCTTTTGGGAGCTTCTATAATTGAATACCGCTCAGCTCGTAAAACGAGTATACATTTTAATAAATTATAATATTGTTCAGTTCGGAAAATTTTTTTTTACTCAAATACTACCAAACAACTTATTACATAATTAAACTAATCATATCATTCCAACAACCTTAAATATCAATAATTAACCAATCTAATATTCATACATATTTTATCAAGTCCCAATACCAATCACATCATACTTACACCAATCATTTATCTCTCACATAACCTATATAACAAACCTACAATACCCTATCCAATTACAATTCTATATAAAACATTAATTTTAACAATCATACTACAGTTCGATTACTATTCATTCTTTCAAACGGATTCAACTCCAATTCTATACCAAACCGCCACTAAGTGATGAAAAAACCACTTGCAGTCTAGTGGTGAAAATGTTTGATTGAGACTAGAAGGGCTAGTATACAAGATCCATGGATTGCATTTCATTAAATTATGCCATTTAAAAAAAAAATTAAAATTAGTATGAGGACACAAAAATGTCTAACTTTTATAACAAAATCAATGGCAAAAGGAAGTGTGTTACAAAAATCTCGCCTATTCCACAAGCGCTTTCATTAGGCGCGCATTGTAATTAGCTCTTGGATTTGGTGCTACCTTCATGAGTCATCACACGGCTTTCTTTCGCCAACTTATTTCGTCTAAACTGTTAAAAAAACAACCATCATTAGCCAATTTCAGGTTATACATTGTCTCATAATAAGTATAATTAATATAGAATTAATTAAGATCGAGCAATGAGTATGGAAAATTACCAGAACCAATATACAAGAACGACATGAGCAACAACAGCAAGACCGCTTTGATTTACGTTGTTGATTATTCTGATTGCTTCGTTCTGCAATCAGCAGGGCGTGTTCCGGTGGCGGGACCCGATATATTTGATTTTTAGGAACCTGTACAATGTACGTACCCGGATGAAACTTCGGTTTTGTTGATACAGGTAGAGCTGGATTCTCAGTTGAAGAGGGTGCATTTTCTTGTTTCGTGACATTGTCTACGTCTTTGTTTGGTGAACCGTTCTTTAACCTGGAACCATGATCAATTCCGTTATCATGTGGAGTGGCATTGATGATCTTTTCGGCTTTGGGGGAGCTTTGGATCTCTCCATCGGTTGAAAAAGATTGTCTGTTTTCACTTGGAGGATGATCTTTCTCGTGAGATTGAGAGCTCGCGACGCTCCCCCGATCTTCCATGGAGATGTGGAGAAGGGGATTGAGAGGGAGGATGCAAGTCAATTATGATGAGAGACCATTTGCATTAGGAAATGTCAATGGAGTTAATTCTAGGATGATGCTACTCGAGATTCAGTTTGACATTTTTGCTCGTGTCCACACAATTTTATGCCTGAAATACGAATTTGTCATGTTGCTCTATGTGTACTATACTGAATTGATCATCTTCTTGGCACCTTGCTTCTCTTGGACCCAATCGGGCATGAATATTTGGGCTGATAGAGAGGGTCCATTGAAGCCCATTAGTGCATAGGGAATATTCTGTCCAAACAGTGAAGTTTTAGCTTGTGTTATTTGAGCTCCCTTTAACAAAAATTAACTTATTTAAAATTAGGCAACCTTCTTTAACTTATCAAATCACTTTAGATCATCATCTACTTCGACTTTTAACTTTTTATGATAACTTCTTTCAATTTTAACTATGAATTATAAGTGTAAAATGCTCAATAAAATTATAAAATGAAAGTTTACACTCTAAAACTCCATTATATAATTTAAATTACAGTACCATTTACATTAAATTAAAATTAATTCAATTAAAAGTTGAAAAATATTGACCGCAAAACGCATAACCCAACAAGTACATCAACATATGTTCCATAAGCTGCGCCACCACCTTGAAGGCTTCAATGACATGCGTCTTTCTTTTGTCTACCATGAAGCTAGTGGAGCAGCGGATGTTCTTCTAACCAATCGGTCCCGTGCATCTAGAATGAGGGATCGAACTAATGCTAACCTCATATCTCTTGTTGTAGCTAGTGTCAATGAAGCCCGTCCAATTTTATTTGTAGGGACAGTTATCTGACATGTTCATCAACTATATTAGCATTTGATCTTTATATGTCATGTTGGCCGTTCTAGACTCGGTATCCAAGACCTCATGTCCCAAATAACTGTAACTTATAATATTCAATTAATGTAATGTATTAAAATTACAATAAAATTTTCACACAGTCATATTATCGGGAGCGAAAAATATATTCCTATAAAAATTTTATTTTTAAATCAAATTTTGTACTAAATATATATTTTTATAATAAATTATGTGTATAACTTAAATGTCATATTTATTGAATAAAATTATTAAATATTAAACTTGACAAGTTAGAGGTATTTTTTGTCAAACCAGAAGATTCATATATAAATGAAATAATATTTGCACTAAAACTAAGCTTACCACTAAAAAGTTTAAATCACTATGTAGATAAATATTATAACATATTATGTTATTTATTACTATAGGGAGGTATAATTATATAAGGCGGTACAAAGAAAGTAATAAATATGACAATGTGAAGTTTATTATTATTTATAATTGGTCTCTAAGTTGAGATTAAATTTTTTTATGAATATATAGTTTATTCCTTTTATGGTGTATTTTTATGGAGTTTTACAGTTAGTAACTAAAATCTGATGAGATTAATTTAGCATTCCATCATCCACTACAAGTCTACAAGACCGGTCTCCGCTACAGCACAATCTAAGAGAGTGGCATACATACGTACGTTACCGTGTAAATCTCGAAACGCCTTGTCGACGGCAAACAAGCCTGGATCAATCGGAGTTGAATCGATCCAATTGAATTGAGTCTCTCTTCGTTTTCTCGTCTCGTTGTGTTATGATTTGCTGCATACCATAACACAGATAAGTGAGTGGCGCTTCAATTCGAGCGGAAATGGAGAGTTTATTCAACAAATTGCGGTCTCTCGATGCTTATCCCAAGATCAACCAGGATTTCTACAGCCGGACGCTCTCCGGTGGCCTCATTACTCTCGCTTCCTCCATTCTCATGTTCATTCTCTTCTTTACCGAGCTCGGTTTGTATCCTTCTTAACCTTTTCTTACCTTCATTTTCGATTCTTCTGCATTCTTAATTATTCTTAATTATGCTCATGTGCTCAGATATTAATTGATTTATCGATTTCTCGTGCGAATTTACCTCTGTGAGCTAGGATTTTTGTCAATTTTGAGCTTGTTTTGTTCGTTTTAAGGTCGATTTAGATGCTTATTAGCTCGATTTACCTATTGTATTTATTGGTCTCTGACGGAATTGATATAAGCGATGGGGGATTAGATGGAATTGAATGCTGTATTAGGAAGATGTTTATGCTTCTGCCTGCTTATTGACTCTATATATGTTCTATATATGTTCATGCGAGTATGCGACTTCACGGAAGAGTTAGTATTATGTTTTCCGATTTGGGTAGGATGATACGGAAGAAAGTGTGATGAATTGCACATGTTCAGCTGCGTTAGGATTAGAAGTTATAGGTCAAAAATGGTCAAAGGGCATTCTGAATGTAGAAGGTAGTAACGCTTCACGATGTTTTCAAAGTTAAGTTCATACTGTTAATACTGAGAGCTGAGTTCCTACACTTATGGCGTTTGTTCATTGTGCTAAGCTGAGGTTTAGAGAGGTTTGTATTTGTGTAGTTCACGTTAAAAAGAAGAGGTTAGATTATGAGTCACAATTGCCCAGTTCTAAAATTCAGCAACTGAGTGTCCACTAGCCGATGCTTATATCAAGGTTCTAAAAATAAGCAGCTTGTGAGAATCACCTCTGGCGGTGTTCACAAAATCAGCCTTATTTAGCTCCTCCCAAATCGAATAAAATCGGAAACTGGCTTCACAAACACTCTTTTCTGTACTTTAGCTACAAATCAGCAATCACAATCTTATATATAAATCAGTTGCAGACTGGCAGTAAGAGTAATGACTTAATAATACTATTGTTTAAAGTCCAACAACGCCTTTTTTGGTGATTGGGTCTTGGTTTTCAGAATTGTCTCATGAATTATTCTTGTCATTGAAGCTCAGAGCTTGGTTTTCATTAGAAAGACAAAATATGTCCGAAGGTTTAGAAGATTGATAGAAATCTCAGCATATTAACTCATGCTTGGTGATTATCATCAGACTAATATATTTGGGGAGTTTTGTCTTCTGTGAATTAGAAGGTTTTGCATTGATTATATTATATCATTATACAATGATAATACGAACTGATAGTGGATGAGTTTGAGAGCTTTACTCCCACAACCATCATCGAAGGTCCATGATGTGATGATACGGGGCAGTCTCTGTACTGAATATTGCATATGCCTAATGTTTCCTCCTACCAATGGCATTTTGTATGTTTTAGGTCTTGAGGAAGCTTGTCTTGTTTGTACTAGATTTTAGCTGTGCCTCTGTAGTCTGTACAATACTGTATGCAACACTTTTATGAACTGATGGTGATCCATGCATTTAAATTCTTGCGGAAAATTCTACCATTCTAACATGTTGGTTTATATAGTTCTATCTGATTACTCACAGGGCTTTAATTTTCTCCACATGATTACAGGAATGTATCTGAACATTGCAGCTGAGACACAGTTAGTTGTAGACACATCAAGAGGCGAAAGGCTCCGCATTAATGTAAAAAGCTTTAGAGCTCAAGACTTGTCTATTCTCAGTTCAATTAGCTAAAAACACATTTATGATATATCTATATCCAGTTCCTGTCATTTAATATTTTCTCATATCCTATTTGAAAAAAAAAATGTTAATAGTCACATTTTACTGCGCTCAGCTTGATAGTCAGCTAGGCAAACTTTTTAATTAAATTATTTCATCTAAACATGTCTATGTTAGTATTCTCGTATTATATGTTTTTAGTTTATAAATTCCTTCACTATCATCTTCATCGTCATTCTTGTGCCATAGTAGATTTTCAATTATAATGTATAAATTGAGTTATAAATCTGAGTTATGATATCCTTTATTGCATTTAAAATTGCAGTTTGATGTGACTTTTCCAGCACTTGCATGCTCTATAGTCAGTGTTGATGCCATGGATATTAGTGGAGAGCAACACCTGGATGTTGTAAGTGCTTTGAGGAGATCATATCTTCAACTCTCCATATATTTAGAACGTGTTCTAATATACTGGGAATTTGGGATTACTCAAAGTTCCAACTTGTCATTTGACTTTGTAGGCTAAATTGTTTTGTTTGTTATCTTCAATCTTAAGAACATAAGTTAAAGTGATTTTTTGTAATCATTTCAATTATTTCTCAGTAGAAAAGAATTTCAGAAACATGGAAACCAATGTAAGTCTTCAGAAAATTACCAACCATTGTCTTCTGTATACTTCTCATGAATCATTGCATTTCTTCTTTTGCAGAAACATGATATTATCAAAAAGAGAATTGACATCAATGGTAATGTAATAGAGACAAGACCAGATACCATTGGACATCCCAAGGTGAGTTGGAAGATCAATCATATTAAAGCCATGTCAATGCAAGCTTCTGTCCATGCTTGTCTATCTTTGTTTTATAGCAAATTTTCATCCTTTGTGATGCTGTATCTAGTTGCTTACTGTTTGGTATAAAAGGTGTCTTTGCTTTGTCAATGAATAAAAGCTTTCATGGTTTTGCATTTGACATATTTTGCCCTCCATTGACATAGATTGAAAACCCTCTACAAAGGCATGGTGGAAGACTACAGCATAATGAGACCTACTGTGGTTCATGTTATGGTGCAGAAGCGGTACGTTATACTAGCTGCTGGGATTTAGTGCTTGCTTACAGTTGCATTTGTTTTGGTCACTTATATTGCACACCTCTGTATATCTTGATTACCAATTTACCATTACAAAAACGGGAATTGGGGTGGGTGTGGGGGTGGAAATAAAGAAGGAAACAAGTCGTATTTGCTCCTGTTTTTTTTTTCTTTTTCCCACACTCGTGAGCTTTCCATTTGACTTTTTTTTTTGTTTTTTTTTTCACTTTTCCATTTTGCTTAGGTCTGCTGTTTTACTTAAACTGTCCATTCACATCTTGCTGTTGCTTAATTTTCATTTTAAATCTGCTCTGATTTGTAGGCAGATGATGATTGCTGTAACAATTGCGAAGAAGTTCGTGAAGCTTATAGAAAGAAAGGTTGGGCATTGTCAAATCCAGATGCAATCGACCAGGTATGCATATTTTGATAATTTCTTATCATTAGCAGCAGTTCCTAGGTACTTCAAGACTCATTGTGTAGTGTTTAATAAGAGTTGCTGCTGTTGAATTAATTTGGAGGAACTATACAAATGTCACATATTATTGCACACTCCACTTAGCAACTTCTACTACCGCATTGTGAGATTTACCTTGCATCTTCAGTCCGTTGTTTCTATGTTTGGCATTATTGTGACTATTGAGACAGAAAGGAAACAGCCTATATTTGTTTTGATAAGAAATCTTTAAGTTTTGATTTGGACCAGTCATCTTGACAAAGAGTCCATTTTTTAGCCACAAGTTTATCATTGATCTCTTTTGAGATGGAGGGATGTGCTTTGCGGTAGATGTTATCATTAATTTTATGCATAATCACGTTGCAACCTTTTTCTTTTTTTTTTTTTTGGCTCATACGATTTAGTTTCCTATTTCGAATCCACATTTACACTCAACTGTTTTATTTTTTATCTTTTAAATCAGTGCAAAAGAGAAGGTTTTCTTGAGAGGATCAAAGAAGAAGATGGTGAAGGATGTAACGTTTATGGATTCTTGGATGTGAATAAAGTAGGTGGTAATTTTCATTTTGCACCAGGGAAGAGTTTCCAGCAGTCAAATGTGCATGTTCATGATCTACAGGCCTTTCAGAAAGACAGTTTCAATGTAAGCCTATCCCTTTGTTACTTGTGTACATGGAATACCAACCTTATGAAATTTATTAGTCAAGAAATTTCCATATCAGTTGTTGATGTAGTTAAGAAAGGTGTGAGATTGATTTAGTGTTCTATTTGTACTGTAGATAAGTCACAAGATTAACAAAATATCATTTGGAGAGTACTTACCTGGTGCTGTGAATCCTCTTGATCGGTACTTTGTCTATCCAACAGCTAATTGATTGAAGGCTCTGATTGTTAGTCAATAAACTGAATCTATAATCAGTTTATCGTTTTCCTTTATGCAGGGTACAATGGACACAACACACAGCAAATGCCATGTATCAGTATTTCCTCAAGGTAAGTGGCATATATAGATTCCTGCATGTTTCAGCTGAGAATCTTGCGTCACCATTGTACATTTTTACTCACATCAACTTTCATTTCTTTGCTGTGCCGAGCATTTTATCTAAGTCATAATCAGAGTTTACTAGTGTTCAGTACAATTCTATATTATGTTGAGTGAATCCAAGTTGGGATCATCTGTCCTCATTTTGTAATGTACATTTATATATGTTTGGGTTGTAGCAGTGCCGTCTAACATGGATGAGTGAGAATTGTGCCAACTTTCATGAACTTTGCTTGAGGTTGCTTGTGCTGTGCAACACTTGTTATGTTTATCAGATTCAAGTACAAAAGAGACTTAAATTCAGAAATATGTTATACAGTGGCTTCGTGATGGCTAAATGGCTTTAAATCAGATGAGATTTTGAATAGCCTGTTGTGATCAGATGATTCATGACTTTGATATGATTATGAAGCTATTTTTCTTATCTAACAACTGATGAGTGGGTTCATGGTTTCGATTTAAATTTGAAACGGTAAAACTATAGTTCAATAATGGACTTGGGGATTCTACAATTTGAAACATTGACGGGGGAATAGTCTTAAGGATTGCTATTCTTTATATGTTCAGCTTTCTGCCTGACATAATTTTTTATAGGTTCCAGACTAAAATTGTTCATCTGTTGTTTGCCATGAGTTTGTGTTGTAGAATATGAATTTTAACATGCATAAGTATATGAATTGAAAAGTGGGGTGGTTTTTCTCAAGCGGGTAGGAATGAATAATCACTCACACCAGTGTCATCAATTGTGCGTTGGATTTTTATGAATTTTTTACTCTGTCACAGGTGGTGCCAACCGTATACACGGATATCAATGGGCACGTTATCCAGTCAAATCAGGTATGACTTAAAACACTAAGTCTGCCTAGTCTCGTTAAATTTATTTGTCTTGGGTGCTATTATATATGGTAAATATGAAACATGAACTTTTGTTCTGCAGTTTTCTGTAACTGAGCATGTTAAAGGATCAGATTTGGGTAATTTACAAGCCCTTCCTGGAGTTTTCTTCTTTTACGATCTTTCACCAATTAAGGTTAGCACACTCATGTTTATCAATCTGATCAAATATTTATTTCCCCCATTCCGTTTGGCAATGTTGCAGTGCTAAGTGTTCCCAATTCTTGGTGACAGGTTACTCATACGGAGGAAAATGTTTCGTTTCTTCATTTTCTGACCAATGTGTGTGCCATTGTTGGAGGTCTGTTTATCTTTCCCTCTCTTGAGCTAGATTTCTTCCCTCAGATGATTTTGTTCTGTCCTGTTCCTTGCTGATATTGGTTGATATCCAGGTATCTTTACTGTTTCTGGGATAATCGACGCCTTTGTGTATCACGGTCAAAAAGCAATCAAGAAGAAAATGGAAATTGGCAAGTTTAACTGATGCTCCTGTCAACTCAAATCTGTTCTGGGAGAGTGTTTTCGATCCTTCATCATGCTTGAACGCGAAGTGTTCTCCATCTGCTACTTTTCAGTCTGGGCTAACCTCTCCTTTTGTCCAACGTCAAAAGACTAACCCCATGCCGCACCATGTATACTTCACAGTTGCAGTTTTTGGTCTATAGGAAAGATATTTGTGAAACTAATTCCTAGAGTCAACTTACCCCAGTTATTTATTTATACTTACCTAATTTGATTCAGATTGTCTGTTCATCAACTTTGACATTGAGTGGTGATAATTATATTTTTACATAAAATTATTTTATACTTGGAAGATCACAATCTGACCAAACACTACCAACCAAGTTTCTGTGTTGCTTCATGCTTGACTGGTCCCATTGGTTGAGGAAAGTGGAAACGTGTGCTTGCATTTCCCATGCATTTTCTTGGGTTGTTGAGGGTTAGGAATTTAATAGTACCCTAGATCACATGAAGGGTAAATGCCAGGGTCTAATTCGAGGAGTGCGAGTGGAGAGCTTTGGTGTTGATCAGGGTCCGGTGAAGAAAAAGAAGTACAATATTTTCTTCAGCGAATTAGAAGGTGAAATCTCACTTATCTATGAAATATGAATTCAGGATGAATTGGGTTATAATTTGTTGTATTTTTAATTTGCCTAAGACGGAATTACTATAATAGTCACAAGTAGTAAAACTAGAATTTTTAATAATATTTACATGAGAAAACATGACAATGATAAATTCAGGTTACTAAATAAACAGAGAATTGAACATATGAGACCAACAAAATGAGAAAATTTCCTCAAACATATCACAATCCCGTAATTATGGTGGGCTAGTTGGTAAATGGGAAGGCAATGATGTATATCCAACAGATTTAGAAAACAAGGGGTAAAATTGAATGATCACCCACTCAGCCAGTCTAAGTTGAATTATTATTTATTATTATAATTTATATAGGACACAAATAAATGTTTATCCTCCGACAAAATTGAACATCTTGAGATACATTTAACACGTATTAGGAATATTTCTTAAGTATTTTTGGGACATATTCCATTATTCCATACACAAAATGAAAGTTTAAGAGGTAATTATTTAAGGTTGTTATTTATTTATATGGGACGAAGACTAAATAAACAACAAATAATAAGAGGAAAGCAGAAAGACATAAAAGAGGAAAATTGAGTCGAAGATATATTAATTGAAAGTTCATTTCATCTTTTTATTATTGAAATTAAGAATATACTAAAATTCCTTAAACTCGTAATGTGATGAAAATCTATGATTTGAAGCTGAGATTAAAAATTCAAAATCACACCATCAATTTGATACTACCAGCTTAGAATAAAAGATCTCGGAATAAGATCTGAGTCTGATAAAATAAAATGAAAGTGTTAACCTACCGACATATCCTAATGCAAAGTATAAAAGTAGTAAAAGTATCATAATCGCGTCATAATGTTATTGTTGGTGTGCAATTGAGAAGACAGTGACCTCAGCCTCAAACACACTTATCTCACCAACCACTTCTTCTTCTCCATACTATATACACACATCAACTTGCAGGATTTTCATCTCGCATACAAATCAGCTCAGCTCAGATCTGATCTGATCCGATCCACACTATTCCTCTCCAAACGAAGCAAGGAAGCCTAATCACGTACATTGTGTATTCCTTTCAGGTGAATTTCATTTCCTCAATCTCTTCGTTATTCATTTCCATTTTTACAGCTAGGATCTCGCTAATTTTGATTATATTCCTAGATTCGAGAAGCATAACATTCATCCCGTGTCATGTTATTCGAATTCTAGATGCCTAGTTGCATGATTCATTTTTTCGATGTTTTGCTAATACTGGAAATTGAGAGTAGAAAATGAAAAGATTCGGAGAGGTAGAGCTAGTTGCAAGAGAATTGAGGAACTATGCTTGACCGATTTTGTTTATGTGCGTCAACTTATTGAGTATTATGGACCTTACTGGTCCGGATTGAAATTGGAATGGAATGGGAGCTAGCTAGATTGTACTTCTATTAAGTACTGAATAGTGAATACTACTATAGTATTAGCAATGAAACAGTAACTGCAAGTCTAGTCTGGCGTATGTATATCTTGTGTGATCCATGCAACGAACGCAATACTAGAACTCTTTGTTTTATTCTGCACCCTACTTCTGAATCTTACTAGCATGTGTTATGAGGTGTAAGTGTAATTTTGAGCTTTCGTTCCGTTATTGATGTTTGTGCAAGTGTTCCCTGTTTCTGGATGAGATGTGTGCGCTTTGTGTCTTGTTTTGTTTTAAGTCGGTAGCGCTGCAGGGGTAATTTGTTAGGTGCGGAGGTCATTTATGTTATTTTTTTCACTTGATATGATTGAACTTTGACGATACTGGTAGATTTGAGTAAATGTATCATGCTGGTGGCACTTTTGAAATCATATCATTTTCCGTTGCCCTTTTCACTTAATTTGTAATTTTCCTGAATCAAGCATGTTCTGCAGAGATAAGGGAAGAAGATGTTTCTTCTTTGCTGAATCTTGTTGTTCAACTTTACTGAACTTTGCTGATTTTTCTAGACATGCATGTTCTGTGTCAAACTTGATAATATTGAAATTGGAGAATTTTTTTTTTTTTTATTGCTTTAACCCATGTTGAGGTTAGCAAATGAGCTCAAACTGAAATCTTCGGTGTTATAATATATAGAAGAAAGGATAAGATGAAGGTGATAGAGAAGATCTTGGAGGCGACAGCCGCCAATGACGCCAGCCGGGTTGTGTTCTCCTTTGAGTTCTTTCCACCTAAGACTGAGGACGGTGTAGAAAACCTGTTTGAACGTATGGAGCGCATGGTGTCACACAACCCTACCTTCTGCGACATAACCTGGGGTGCTGGTGGAACCACCGCTGATCTGACACTCGAGATCGCCAATCGCATGCAGAACATGATATGCGTTGAGACAATGATGCATCTCACTTGCACCAATATGCCTGTCGACAAGATCGACCATGCCCTTGCCACAATCAAGGCTAATGGAATCCAGAACGTCCTGGCACTTCGTGGAGATCCTCCTCATGGTCAAGACAAATTTGTCCAGGTGGAGGGAGGCTTTGCATGTGCACTTGACCTTGTAAGTTATACAACAACTTCATTTTATTGTCTCATTTCCTTCATTGCTTATAATTTTTGTACCTCTATCCAGAATTAAATATGAATAACATCTATATTATCGGTCAGTGTTGATTATGAATTTTCGTCAGTGTGGAAAAATATTTCAATTAATAAACACAATACAATACAAGATGGAAGTTCTGTTATTACCAAACAATAAATTTGTTAAGTATTTAAGATATTCTCTGTTCAACTCCAGAATTTAGTTAGCTGGACGATGTGAATGACTCTCTTAAATTTTGGCAGGTTAATCATATGCGCTCCAAATATGGCGATTACTTTGGGATCACAGTTGCTGGTTATCCAGGTTGTTTTTTTGCTTCCCTTGACCTATGGTTGACTCTGCCTTTGTGTTTCCATCATAAGCATAAATACAAATCACTTTTAGTTGTTGCCACTTGCAAGCATACACATTTAATTTTGGTAAAATGATAAATTCTGTGTCTGGTTCATGTTGTTATATTGATTATTCTCTCACCCCAAGAATCAGGATACATGTTAATCTTAATTATATCATATATGCCAGTCCTCCTGTAAATTGTTTGTATTTTATTAATGCCACATGTGCTCTTCACCAGAGGGACATCCTGAAGTCATTTTGGAGGATGGGTTGGCTACTCCAGAGGCGTACGAGAAGGAACTTGCTTATCTCAAGAAGAAGGTTCAGTTTATTCATTATTTTCACTATTAAATTTCTCTGCTTCAATATTTTATTTTTCTGAGGAGGTTGGTTTTTACTTCTTTTGCAGGTTGATGCTGGTGCCGAAGTAATAGTAACCCAACTCTTCTATGACACTGACATCTTCCTCAAATTCGTTAATGACTGTCGTCAAATTGGAATAACCTGCCCTATTGTACCGGGTATAATGCCCATTAACAACTACAATGGCTTTATCCGCATGACTGGATTCTGCAAAACTAAGGTGCGAGCTAAACTCATGTGTGGATCACGCAGTTAGTGGAATTCATACCAGTAGATGATAACTTAATTTAAATATCAGTAAACGGGCTCTTTGCAAATGTGCACGTGCAAGGTTGCGTACATAGTGCAACCCCCACATACCCTGCACAGACAGCACTAGTGCATTATTCGAGCTTAGTCAATCAACCTTTCCATACTAAGTGTTATATTTACAAAAAAAATATGATAAATCATAGTCGTATACATGTACTTACTGAATTAAAACATTGAATTTACATTATGTATTTTGTTACAATTGATGTATTTTTCTAACACATTGTAGCTACTTGCAATTAAAATAATTTCACTCATATGATGTATTTAAAGCACTAACCATTGAATGATTTGATTAATTACATAAATTTTACCACAGATACCAGCTGAGATCATGAGTGCCTTGGAACCTATCAAGGACAATGAAGAAGCCGTCAGGGCCTATGGAATTCACCTTGGAACAGAGATGTGCAAGAAGATTATGGCTAATGGGATAAAAACCTTACATCTGTATACATTGAATATGGATAAATCTGCACTGGCTATATTGATGGTTAGTTTCCTTGGCCGTGCATTTGTGGTTCTACAAGCCAAATTGTTTTCTTTACTTGACAAAGCAGAGTTTGTACTCAAGCTTCATTTATACTCATCCATGCAGAATCTTGGTTTGATTGAGGAATCAAAAATTTCAAGGTCCTTGCCTTGGAGGCGCCCGACAAATGTTTTTCGGGTAAAAGAGGATGTTCGTCCAATTTTCTGGTAAGCAGTATTTTCAGAACTTAGATTTCCGTGCTGATTCTTTTGTCTCTTGGCCTTGATTTTGTTAGTAATAACTTCATAATGGATGTATGATTTTTATTTATGGATAATGATGGTAGGGCCAATCGTCCCAAAAGCTACATCTCACGGACTATAGGCTGGGAGCAATACCCACATGGTCGATGGGGAGACTCTCGAAATGCTTCATATGGGGCACTTGGTGAACATCAGGTATTCAGTGCTCATCGCATTCTAGCTTTACTATATGTCTTAATAATGTTTGGGAATAAGACAATTTTCTGGTAATATATTGAATTGCACATTTTCACCATTTAACTTTATAACAGTTAAAAGAGACAATACTCTACAAAATAAATTTTCATTGCATGAGAATCAAAATTCCAAAATCCTATTCTGTTGGTTAATTGTAAACACTGTATTTTTGTGATCTGTAGATTAGTTGAGACTCGGGCATTATGAGTTGCATTTGATTTGTTTGGAGATGGATAAATAAAAGTAAACTTGAGATTTATATGCTTAGAACACTATAACCCAATGATGGAGAAACAATCCTTCATATGCGAAGCTATAAACCTATGGCAGAGACTTCGGGTATTAGAGAATCTATGTCACGTAATGCTATAATATCTTCACAACTTTGACCACTGCTAACATTCAACCACATTTTTACCAGTGTCTCTCTGTCTTTAAGTTCTTACTTTCTTATTAGCATATGTTATCTGAATAAATCTTCATACTGGGAAAGCTTCTGACAAATATACATTGTGCAACTTCTTATACACATTTCTCATTCCCTTTTTGTGTTCCATCCCGTCGTCTTTGCACTGTGAAACTTGAAATTTTTTATTTTCTGACAGGAATAATAGATTTGATGTTTATGTAACTATTTATATCCATCCCGTATTTTTTGCATTGTTAAACCATGTCCCAACAATGGCATCACTTATTTATTTAAAACTTCCCAACAGTTCATGCGCCCACGTTCACGCAACAAGAAGCTGCATGGAGAATGGATTGTACCTTTGACAAATGTTGAAGATATTTATGAGGTATTTTGCTCAGTGGTGTGCCACATAATGACTTTTTCATGATTATATGCCCTGAGACTAATGAAGCTTCAAATACATCAGAAATTTATGAACTTCTGCCTTGGGAAATTGAAAACTAGTCCGTGGTCTGAACTTGATGGGCTTCAACCAGAGACCAAAATCATCAACGAAATGCTTGCTAGTATTAACATGAAAGGTTTTCTCACCATCAACAGCCAACCAGCTGTCAATGGAGCAAAGTCTGACTCCCCATCTGTTGGTAAACAAATTATTCTGCATTTCAATCTGATATAAACACATAATTCCAAGTCGAACATAATTTTTTTGCTTGGAAACTAAACTTCATCAGCTTTGTGAAATATACATTTTATGTTTCTCATTGATCGGTTCCCTTTTCTACTTCTATGTCTATCTGTGTATTTAGTCGGACATAAGATGTGGTTTGCCGTTTCAACATTTGTGTTATATTTTTTTACTATGAAATTGTGGTTTTATAGGATGGGGAGGACCAGGAGGGTATGTGTACCAGAAGGCATACTTGGAATTTTTCTGCTCTCCCCAGTCGCTAGCCAAACTTGTTGAGAAATGCAAAATCTTCCCATACCTTACCTACATGGCTGTGAACAAAGAAGGAAACTGGATGTCCAATGCTAAACAAAGTGATATAAATGCCGTAACATGGGGAGTTTTCCCTGCAAAGGAGGTAATCCAACCCACTGTCGTTGATCCTGCCAGCTTTGTAGTATGGAAGGATGAAGCATTTGATATTTGGTCGAGAGGGTGGGCTAAGCTCTACCCAGAAGCTGATCCATCCGCAAAGTTACTGGAGGAGGTGAGTCTTATTTATTCGTAAATCTACTATTGCAATCTGTTTGCTAAAATAACATCTTTCTTTGTGTTTTGTGTGTATGCGTGTGCAGGTGCAAAGCAGTTATTACTTGGTCAGCTTGGTCGATAATGATTATATTCATGGAGATGTGTTTGCTGTTTTCGGAGATATTTGATCACCTTGCTCAACATTGCATTTGGCTGAAGCTAATATAGTGTTCTTTTCATGTGGTATTCATAATGGTAATGCAATTCCAATTGATTATGATGATGTAAACTAAAGATAAATTTCCATCTAATTTTGAGCTTGTTTTCATGCTTATCAAGTATACTAAAATTACATTCTTATACCGATGTAGTTTATATTTATATAAGAGCTCCCAGTGTTATGTTTGTCTGAAAGTGGAGATGGAGCATGGCTTTGCTGCATATTTGTATCTACAACGAGCTACTTGAATTCTTAATAATCGAAAAATGAATGTGAGTATGCCTATATTTGGGATGGAAGTGATATGATGTTTCATTGTATTAGTAAAATCTTTACTTTCACAAAGAGTTTAACATCTACAATAATTTTCTCCACAATTTTGCTGTATTCCAATATGAAACCAACATCCATGGATTTCAATTTACTAGGCCTACACCGCCCTATCATAATGGCATCAAGATGGGTAGCACCCTTACTTGAACCCTGATATTTGTGGAGCTGGTAACTATTTGGGTCTTAATTGGGCACGGGTGTGCTATAAGTCTTGCTAGGGTCTTGTCTGACTATTAGATCGATTTAGTTTAATGTTAGGGGGGAGATCCTGATAGATGAAAGAAGTCCCTACCAGTTAAGGTTGAGTAAGATTTCATTCATGGGTTGCCTGCAAGCTTATAGACTGGAAATGTTAATACAATCCATTATTTAAGTATGAAGCTCTGATAGTCTGATTGTTCATGGTAAAACCATTTACCTGTCCCCTAGATTGTTAGAGGAATTTTCCTTGCTGCTCCCCGTTAAATAATTGACTCAGGAACAACTACGAAGTCTTGGCAACAGTATTGTTGAAATATGCTAAAGTGATTGGTACCGATAAACTAATTGATATAAATGTTAATTTGAGTTGAACTTATTTATCGATAATGTGTATGCTACAAATAATGCATTGTAAATTAGCATGTTCAACCTTTAGAATGCAAAAATAAGACTGCTAATTTTCAAGGTTAATGGAATTTGGAAAGCTCGACAGTTGAGTGGTGATGATGTGATAGGATAACTATATAAATGTCATATTAGATCATTCAACAATTTTTTTATCATAAATCATGACATCGAAGACGTTAATGTGATCATAATTCATAATGATTTGCAGCAAGTAGATAAGATGAATACAACTTGGTTATAAAGAAGAGCTAATACAAATACAAGGATAAAATTACAAATAATAACTAGGCTACTACTGGAGTGGATGAGCTATGATAAAATTAGCTAACCAGCTTGCCAAAAGGCCATACTAACACAAACCATGAGACACAAAAAATAAAATAAAATAAAAGAAGAAGAAAATATTGGATCAGCTCTGCAAATGCCAAAAATTTCACTGCAGAGCTTTGCCTCCAATACCCAACCAACAAATGAATAAATTTCCTACAAGAACCTAAACCCAATTCCCTAATATTACCAACAACTACTAAACTTTCACATTACTACAAAGCAGACCAATCAATTTCATACTCCGTATAATTATCCAACAAACCCATATCCCATCCAAGCTCCAACTCCTCTGCAAAACCCGGAAACAACAAGTCCGGCCCGGATGAAGACCCACCCGAAAGGCCCGACCCATCACTCTCGGATCCATCATTCACCTTCAAACTCTTCTTCTTCTCCTCTACCGCCACATTTTTCCAACTTTTCGACTTCAACTTCTTCCCGTCAATGCTCTTACCCTCGGCCAAATCCTTACAGATGGACTCGAGCTTCGCATCAACAGTGGCATGCAGAGGCTTGTACTCCCCAAACTCTCCGCCAATGTGGGACCCACTATGGCGGAGATGAGGGAAGTTCAGCTTGCTATTGTCCCCTCTCAGCTTGAACGCCGCTCTGTCATAAGCCAGAGCGGCTTCTTCAGCCGTGTCGAATGTTCCGAGCCACAACCTGTTCCGGTTCTTGGGTAAACGGATCTCCGCGACCCATTTTCCCCAGTGTCTTTGTCGGACTCCCCGGTATAGCTTGTTGGGCTTTGGTGGTGACCCGGCCTGTTTCATCGAAACGGGCCTGGGCCCAAGGAAGTTGTTTCTTGGTGGTACTTGTTGGGCTTGGCATTGGATTGGGTTGGTTTGGTATTGGAGCTGTTCGAACTGATGGATCTGGTTAAAGTCCATTGAGTTGTCAAGGTATTGGGCCGGCCCAAATGAGTTGGTTTGGGCTGGGAGTTGGTACATGTTGGGCTGAAATGAAGAAGAAATTGGTGAGAAGAAATTGTCAAAGTCAACTGAGGTAGGGATAAAATTAGGAGAATGAGAAGAAGAAGAGGAGGAGAAGGGTGGAGTGGAAGAAGAAGAAAGTGGAGTGGAAGAAGCACTTTTGATAAAAGGTCCAAGTGCTTCCATTAACTCATCTCCACAAGTAAAGGGATCTACAACTTGCGTGCTACTAGTCCAAAAATCCATAGTAGCTTCCAAGATTTTTAACCTTACAATTAATTAACAAATGAAGAAAACCAAATAAAGGGCCTGTTTCTTAGTAAAAATAAAGAACAGGTAGTTATGGTTTTTTACTTTTCAAGAACAAATTTTTTGTTTAGATTTTAGAGATTAGAGAAGGATTAAGTAAGCAAGAGGTATACAAATAGACAACCTCTAGAATCCTCCTATTTGGGCTTCAAGGACACAAATAAGCCTTCAAAAAACCCAAATTGATGAGAAATGAAAGAATATGAATACAATCTAACTTACTAGTTACTTACTACTACTATCTGTTCATTAACAACAACATACAGAAGAGTCGTCTATAACTATAAACAAACAAGAACAAGAAACAGAGAAAGAATATGAAGAAAGGGAAGTAAGAAGAGGGGAAGTTACAGAAGGGGGGTGAAAAAGTGAAGCAATTTTGAAAATGGTGGTTTGAGTGAAGTGTGTGCAAGTGAGAGAAGAAAGAAAGAAAGATAAGCTCTCTGGTTTTTTCTCACTCACTCTTTTCTTTTTGTGTGGATTCATCGACTCACCTGCTTCTGCTTATATAGTGCCTTCTCCAGCCCATTGGATTGACCAAATCCACCCTGGAAAATGGAAATGATGAGTGACTTTTACTTACTGCAACGTCACTCTCTTATCATCAATTTGATGACACCAGTTGCCCAGTTGGGACTTGGGAGGGAAGGAATACTACATTTCATACGTACTCAGTTCCAGAGAGAGTTATGATGTGCGAATCACGAATACGAATATAAATATAAATATGAATATGCATACGGTATAAATATTATTAAAATTTAAAATAATTAAAGTATGAATACCCCTTAGAACACGCTTGGTTATTTAAGTTTATGATGTGATATGGATAGTTTTTTATTAGAATTAGATCGTATAAATTATGTTTATTTTTGTAATTTTAGTTTAGTTAGTGATAAATGTAAGAAATCGTGTTAAAAAAGGACTCTTTCAAGATTCAGTTCTATCAAAAAAGAAATAGATCAGAATCAGAATGGCTGGTAAGAAGAAAAATATTTCACACGTATTGTAACGGTCGCATATCAAATATGTATGCATATTGAATACTCTAGCCTTTAAACCTAGGTATACTTCCTAGGTTATGATATATTATCAAAGAACATGTATTAATTTGTGAAAAGATTAAAATTAAAAATTTAACATGGAATTGAGATAGAGTATTACATTACATACATAATTATTAAAATTGAAGATGCATTCTTTTAAATATAAAAGTTCGTACTCGTATATACATCCGGATTAAAGTAAAATGACACGTGGTATTGTAACGGACGAGATTTGTGACATTAACCGTCAAGTTTTCCTCTAAACTTTGTTGACTAGTTTGGGTTAATAACGCGTTATCTGATTACCGATTATAACTGCATAAATAGTTACAGCTAATATTAAGTTTGTGAAAGTTTACATCAGCTTTCCCTTCCACTCCACTCTCCCATCTTGCAAGCAAAGTCCCCCTGAAGAGAAAAAAAGTCCATGTTTGGATCAATGGATGGATACTTCACTTTGCTGGAATCCATTCAAAATTAGACTTGGTTTACCAATAATTTTTCCATTTTTTTCTCAACAAAACAATAATGTTGCAAAGTTTAACTTAACATGAATAAAAAGGTCTTGTGAGAATATGATGGAACGTTATTTTTTCCATCGGTAATTCGTCGTACGAATTACTAAGTCTTATCATAGTAGTGACGGATTTGTTGTTAAAAAAAGCGGGTTCGTCCATCAAAGGGGTAGGTTCGCGGATAGGAATGACCTAGCCGGTGCAAACAACGCGGTTGGAGTGATGAAAATATATGTCTTCATTAATATTCGCACAATTAGGGTTAAGCTCTACGGTCCAATTTATACTTGCTATCTAACAGAAGTATTCCAGGTAGTCAAGAGTTTTAATGGTAATAGATAATTAAAAGATTTATGCTAGAATCTAGAGTTAACTAACAAGAGACTAATTTTATGAATAGAAGACTCATTTAGATACTCTGCCTTTATTCTCTGACTTGCTAATTAAGACATAATCTAATTGCTTAAAATAAGATAGAATAGAATAATAAATAGATACTCCATCGCTACTGGACCTCTTGACGAACTCTAGCCACTTTCGTTAGAGCGGGCCGAACTGGAACTTGAAAAAAGTTCCAACAATACCCCCTGAAGATGAGACTTGTCCCCAAGCCTCACTAGTTCGGCTGCCCCTCCTCGGTTTGATGTGGTCAACCGGAAGTCCTTCCCTTTGTCTGGTCCGAACCGCGACCTCCACTACAAGAAAACTACAATTTAGCGACGCTATATGGCGACGGATAAAATCCGTCGTCATATAGCGACGAATCGCTAGATTTTAGCGACGGATAAAATTATCCACTGTCGCCAAATAGCGACGGATATTTTTATCCGTCGCTAGATAATTGGACGAATTGGAAATAAAAAAAATGATTTAGCAATGGATAAAATTATTATCCGTCGCTAGATTTAGCGACGGATAATTTATCCGTCTTGTCCGTCGCATTGCTATTTAGCGACGGATAATTTTATCCGTCGCTAAATCTTGTTATCAACGGGGTAAATGGGCAGAATCTCCCATTTCCCCCATTTCTTCCTTTTTCTTCCTTCTTCCTCCTCCATTTTCCTCCCCCTTCCGCCGCCTGTCCGCCTCACCGGTCGCTGCCTCTCCGCCTGTCCGTCGCCGGTCGCCGCCTCCATCTTTTAATCTCGGAATCAATTCAAATCGAGGTATTTAATTAGCAAAACCATTACTATTTCAAATTTAGGGATTTTTGTGTTTTTAAATTGTTTGAGTATGTAGTTAGTTTGAAATTTGCAATTGATGTATTTGTGTAGTGTATAGTACCTACATTTGCTTAAA